>NW_019296513.1:1719-11829 GCF_000500325.1 Leptinotarsa decemlineata | reverse complement strand
ATTGTTTTCAGCTTCAATAATCCTATGGTTCATCATGAATAATAATTCATTTCAAAAGCAAGCAGTGGACATCTTTATTGTTATTGATGGATAGTAATTCCAGCATAACGTTGAACGGATAATGAATAATATATTACAACATAAGTTAGGTTAGGTTAGGTTAGGTTAGGTTTTTATACTTAACAGTATAAAAAACTAACCAGTAAAAATTTAACTAACCAGTATAAAAAAATTCAGACGGTATAAAATGCCTCCTGTTAATATATGGAATAAGAAGGCGGTAAAGAATTTCCAACAAGATTTGTGAAACGGGTTGGTTGAATATGGGAAACAGAATGTTTCTACATTCATAAAATCATCCTTACCAGAAAACCCTTCTATCTTCATCAGAAAATAATACTCCGCACTGGCGTTCATAATGTCAACATAAGACATATTGGAGGAATATTGTCCCACCCCCATTCAGAACTGAACTCTTCAGGAGATCGTNTTCGACATGTCCATAAAGACAGTCTGGCTTTGTGTAAAACTTTTTTCAAGTTAGCGTTCCAGGTGAGTCTTTTATCAAGGACAATGCCAAGATATTTCACCTCCGTTCCAAATGGAATGACCACACCATTGAGTGAAAGTGGCGTTAGATCGTCTAATTTTCTTCTCTTGGTGAAGGGGATTAACACAGTTTTGCTGGGGTTGACAGACATGTGCTCCTTCAGGCACCAACTGTGAACAACGTCCAACGCGCTTTGAAGGATATTACAAGCTACCCTTCCCGACGTGAACAAGATCAAGGAAAATTGAAACTCAAAAACATTACAAAAAATCAACATTATGTGATTAGTATCTGTATTCTACAGCTATATAATTCGAACGTGAATCACTACTGTCATACAAGTATCGCTCTCAGTACCTTTAAAGGTTTTTAGCTTTGTACAACTCAATAATAAATCTTGTAAATTTGTGATATGGGTGTGATTTTGAATATATTCAGAGGAAAATTATTTTAATTAACGTTTCTCATATATTTCGTATTCCATATAACTTCAAGCGTGACCATTGTTATAAAAGTTACTTCACTGTCAACATGGAAATATGTCATAAGTGACGAAAAAATAAAATTTTACTCCACACCATTACACAATAATTTCCAACTATTCGTCCAGAAAAAAGGAACCGCGATTAAATCAAACCGTCATGCCACGAGCTCCTCTTAATGATGATGTTGCCGGTCTTTTGTACAACGCCTTATTGATTCCTTTCTGGAAAAAAAATCTAAATGCTCGACAGCGTCATTACACCGAGCGACACCTGTAGCACGCGACCCGCTCATTATTCCTTCCAAGTTGAAAGCATTCCGGGTAGATAGCTATTGACGTCGAAATTAATAGCATTCGATTATTTCCAAAGTCAACACGTTCATTTATACGATCCTTTTAATGCTGCCACAATCGATGAATTTATCCGGTGGGCATAAATATTTTAGGTCGAAGACTTGCCGGAGCTTTTATCAACGGAAAGGGGCGCAATAATGAACGTTGGCAATGAAAGGAGGTGGTGCGGTTTGGCTTTTGTTTTTGAAAATATGATTTGTTTGTTCGAGTCGGTGTACTTCCAGAATGAATGGGAGAGATGGGTGTGAGAGCAAGAGCTGCGAAAGATATGATTTCGGTGTATCTGCGATGAATAATGTCGGATTCGTTACCAAACATGGCCGATATAAGCGAATTTCTTCTACTCAAAAAGCAATGGATATCTTCATATATATTTTCACCCGAGAAAATTATCATACTCGATAGCCAATAATTCTCAAATTCACGTAAGTGTGATATATGTTAGAATGATGTATCAAAATAAAAATATTTCTCATTTGTGTTACTAATAACGCCATCTCTTGTGCAAAATAGATACTTTATTGTTAATGTATGTATCTGTTTTAAAAGAACCGTATACCTAATGTAATAAAAATTATTAGTATGTTAGCGACATTCACGTGTTCCTTTACAGGTTAGGGGCTTACCCCGAAATTATCAGTTATTTTTTCTAAAATAGATAATTTGTGAGAGTTGTATCGCGGAAACATGACTACGAACTATATTGCCAGTGTTCCTAAACTGAAAGGAAGAGATAACTATGATGAGTAGAGTTTCGCGGCTGAAATTTTGTTGGTGCTCGAAGAGATGGACAAACATATCAAACCGTCACCAGATTTTGAAGTTAAGCCAGTGAACGATGCAAAAATGAAGGCAAAACTGATATTGACTATAGACCCGTCATGGTACGTGCATATTAAGAATACCAAGAGCTCAGAAGAATTATGGACCACATTGAAGACCATGTTTGATGATTCAGGTTTCTCAAGAAGAATAACATTGCTGCGACATTTGATATCCATAAGACAAGAAAACTATGATTCTATTAGTCTAAGATCCGAACCGAAATTGACCTTCACCGGGCTGATAATAGAATGAAATATATTTTATAATGAATTTAGTTTATTAGAAAATATGTTAAAAATGGGTTCGCTAAAAAAATCCTGGACAGACTATTTTTAATTATTTTTTGAAAAATGATNTAAAAATCATTTTTCAAAAAATAATTAAAAATAGTCTGTCCAGGATTTTTTAGCGAACCCATTTTTAACATATTTTCTAATATACTAAATTCATTATAAAATATATTTCATTCTATTATCAGCTCGGTGAAGGTCGATTTAGGTTCGGATCTTCTACTATATGGCAACATATGTGACTCAAATTGTTTAGACAGCACAGCGATTAAATAGCACGGGTTTTACAATAACAGACGAATGGGTTGGATCATTATTATTAGCAGGTTTTTCCAATCGTTATATGCCTTTGATCATGACAATCGAACACTCAGGTATTTCGATAACGGCAGATGTCATAAAGTCGAAATTACTCGACATGGAAGTGACCAGTGACAATGATATTGCAGAAACCGGAGCTGCGTTTGCCGCGCGAAATGAATTTTACTCTGACAACACTAAGCCAAAGAAGTATGGCAGTCCCTCTACGTCAAACAAAAAGACAGTGACAGCAATGACAGATTCATCTACGAAAACAATAACATGCTTTAAGTGTGAATAAGATGGTCATTATCGAAATCAGTGCCCGTTATTGAAGAAAAATAATAGCAAATGTGTATTTAACGTCGTTTTCCTGAATGAAAAGTTTAACAAAACAGAGTGGTAGATTCCGGCGCTAACGCACATATGACGGTGAATGAATCTTGGATTATTAGAAACATGAACTCGACACCGTGTTTACTTGAAATTATGGTAGCAAACGAATCAAAAGTGCCAGTTGTTTGTTCCGGAGACGTCGATATTGTTTCTGACTTAGATTTCGACATTACTGTGAAAGATGTGCTATGCGTGCCTAGTTTGACAACAAACTCATTATCTGTATATGAGCTTATTAAAAACGGAAATAAGGTCAGTTTTGATGAAAAACACTGCTACATACGAAATAAAAACAAAGTTTTGGTAGCCACAGCTGATTTGACAGATGGTGTATATAAGCTGAGATTACATACAGTTGTATATTGGCTGGACCAGTGGTAAGTGGCAAACTATGGCACAGAAGGCTGGCACACATCAATAGTCAGGACATGAATAAAATGAAAAATATTGAATGGTTTGTCATATAAAAACAATTTCAATATAAATAAGTCTCACTGTTCAACTTGTTGTGAGGGAAAGCACGAAAGATTACCTTTTTCGAGTGTGGGTTACTTTCTGTGAAAAGAGTGTTCACAAATTCGGCTTTATGTTTCCAACATCCTATAGCAGTTATTCACTCTGTTGTCCCAACCAGCAAATTTGTTTTATAATTTCATGGTGTATGCAGTCCATCTAGCCTCTCTTTCNTATTGAAATTAACCTGACGTTTTGTACTACCAAAAAGACACTTAGCCAGTAATTTATTTGGTTTACCCCATGGTTGTAAGGGGTGGAAAACGCAACCCCTAAAATTTATTTCCAATGTAACTTATTGTCTTATTATTTGTTCACCATTTAAAAATTTATTTCCGATTGCCTGTTCCATTCTAAAAAAAAATGTATTCCGTGTTTTTGCCCAAAATGAACCAGTTCGCAGCAAAAAACTATTTTACGAACAACTACAGAGATACATCGTCATAAATGCAAAAATAACAATAACAATGTTATTTTATCGTTATCGTTTCAGGCTGCATTTTATAACGCTTACTTGGAACCACCAAAAAATTGTTTTCCATTCATTTTATCAGTATCTTCACAAAACTATATTTTTAAGAATTGTCAACAGTTGACACGTGAATAAAAGTACTTTGATCATGTCACTGAAGATGACTGATGCAGTTGCAGTTGAAACGTTAGGAGATTTCAATCAAAGAAAACCATGGCAAAACCTGTAAGCCAATCAAAACAATGATAATATGATATGATGCTATCCAGGTTGATTCTGTAGTCTTGAAGAGAATAATATTTATGTGACTGTTCCAAGTCAGTTTTCGATTGTTAATTACGCCTTGGTGTCCCATTTCTTTGGAAATAGTGAGCTGCGTTCTACTCAACGTTGGAACTATAATTATATTTCTCTTGGTGAACGATACTACCACCGTGGCAGTGAATTCTTCCTTTGTCAATTCAGGTTCGCATAAGTGCTGAATAAATCCTATAATGATCTGTCACATGGTAATGACTAGGTTATTGTCAAAAACTTTCAAATTATTCAGAATTCAATACTCATTTCGCTCACCATTACTGATGCCAAGAAAACAAAAATTTATATTCGTTTTACACGTTTTGATCTGCAGAAACTCCATATTATTTTGTGAAATACATAAAAATAACTAACAAGGTTTTCTGCCAGACACGGAGTAAGCACGAAAAACTCTGATGCCGCCAAAAAATATCAAAGTCACATTTTGAATATATGCAAATAAATAATCAGATTAGTTCGCATGGAATATTCCCTAATTATTCCGATTGAACGTCGGAATCTTGGAAAATTCGCTTGTTAAAATAATTTTTAATACTCTCTCTCTGCGTCTGACGTACAAGTTAAACTTTTAATGGCCTTTCAAACGACAATATTTAGAAAAATAATGAGCTAAGACTGGAATATTTACTTCTCGTAATTTTTCCTTGTTCACCTAATCGGAATACAATTCGATTTCGGCAAATCGAGGCCGAAAACGTTCAAATGGAGATATACCAAACAAGTGAGAACTTGTAAGAACTTGTTTGATTTACTTTGCATTACAGCATTACTTACAAAGAGGTTCTGTTTTCACTACCAAAATTATACATATTTTTTTCAGTTTCGGGACATTTATTCTGTATTCTATTCATAGACTGTAGGTATCATTGAAATGTACATGAAGTAAAAATTGAGTTCATTATCTAGAAAAATTATTGGAAAAATTCTTGGATACGTCAAACGTTGTTTGAACATGTAATTTTTTTTTAATATTCAACCGTAACGTCACTACTATTCCGAATATGATGTCTTAACCACTTTTTCTACACCCGTACGCTAACAGTACACTTATATGACCATAATCCGTTTCATAATGATATCCATTATGATACAGATTTTTCATAACGATACAGATTATCAACCAATAGAAATCGGGTTTAGAAAAAATAGCGTATGCAACTCTCATGTAATGGTTATTAATACACTCGCATATACCATACAAAACTCGCCTTCGGCTCGTTTCGTATCCCGGTTTATGCTCGTGTCTTAATAACCATCATTACATGATCGTTGCATAATATACTATTTCAAATGGCAACCTTCATTCTTCATTTCTAGACATTAGGTTTCGTCAGGATTTCGAAAAAATTAATTTCATTCCTTTAATTTAATAAACTACTCGACTGAAGTAATGATGGCCGTTGCAATTCACCCTTCTTTCAAATAAAACACTATAGAAAACACACCAATTGAATCAATATTGTACATAAAAAAAAGATCTTTATAAGGCACATTCTGAATGACAATGAAGATGGCATTCCTCATTTTTTCGATAGCCATATAGATTTTACAAAAACCAAAATGAATTCGACAACTGTGTAAGATTTGTGAATGCCTACCAGAAACCGACTACTTTCCAGGCTAACACCACGATCAGCATTGCATTATAGCCTACAGGCATTTATGTAAGTTTCCCCAATGAGAAAATTCATTAATACTACGTAACCGATCAATTGATGTGTGTGATATCTTGCACGAATGTCTGTCGAATTTACCATTTACCGGATCCCATGGTTTAGGTAGGGTAGGTTATTTTCAAAACCCTGATGGGCATGATATATACTACTATACTATACTACCCACTTTCGCGAGTGGGTAGTATAGTCCCCCCGAATTTTTTTGTTCTTACTAGTCATTGCAATGAAGTTATTCAATTGATTTTTCATCATCCATCGGTGTTATATCGTTAGCAGAACTATCCCACTGGTATTAGATTACCAAGATAACGACTTCCAAGACTTTTTTTATTTCCCATCGTATCCTGCTGACACCGCTGTCTACACACTATAAATGGACCCTGCGAAGTCCAGTATCAATTAAGAATCTGTTCAGAAAAGTGAATATAACATCAATTATTTGCTTTTACATCACTTCCAAACAGTGCATAGGAAGTGTACCGCAAATATATTCGCATTCGTATCAGAAGATTCTCCTGTGACAGTGAATCGTGGAATTATATTGTATGTATGTTCATTCGTAAAAAAAAGGTGGAAGTAGAAGTCTGCTCTACTCACAATCCACAATCATGTGTTCGTACCCAACTTATATCAGATATTTTTCTAGTTGAAGGATTTTCTGTTACATTCCATGGCTAACAGGACTGCCTAGTTGGTTAGGAAAAATTGTTATCAATATAACCTAATCAGAACACAACTTAGATGACCATAGCATTTGATGGACATCCAGTCGAAAAAATAGGTCATGAAAATTTACAAAACCTCAAAACTCAAAAGGTAATTATTACATTTTATAATTCCAAAAACATCACTATCTCCCATTTGCAGGTCATGAAGCATACAAGAATGAACAGAAAAAATTGTTTTCAGCTTCAATAATCCTATGGTTCATCATGAATAATAATTCATTTCAAAAGCAAGCAGTGGACATCTTTATTGTTATTGATGGTGTTTATCAGATTGTGACATTCACCGATTACAGCAGGAATATTTCTCATTGCCAACATTAGTAATTATTGCTTTATTATTTGTAAACTATTGTTATGTTCTTGGTATAGCTTCATTTCAATTGGAATTGCTTTGTTGTAATATATTTCTACTACACTCTGTATCATGATTTGTGAACTGTTTCGCAGAAACAGATTCCGTTGATAATCCGTCTGTTTATCTTTCACCAAAACCCAATTCTACGAAGAACACACTGGTGTCGATGACAAATAACAACTCTCCACAGAAAAGTAAGTGATCATTGAAACCTGGAACTACTTGTCCTGAGCAGACATCGAATTTGATGGTAAAAGAGGACTAAATCGGATTCATTAGTTTGTATCAGTCTGATAGTGGAGCAAAACTGGTTCCAATAAGTTAAGTACATCCCATTCTCCTCAACGGATTCTAAATCCACCATAGTATAGGTCAACAACTCCAGTCAATATTGTAGGAGTGTCGAAAATGGCAGTAGTATATTCTGGAGATACAGACAACAAATGCATAAGGAGTTCAGGAGCCTCGCATCAAGCCAAGCACCTTGTATCAAAGAGCTCTATACTCATTACGTGACGACGTTGGACCAAGGTGTTGAAGACACAGGCACCGATCATCAATCAAAAGATTATCGTGTATCAGGAGGGATGAAACCATCGAAAGGACGATCTGAAATGCAGAATCTTATTATTATTACTGTTTCAGAATTGAATTATGAGAGCATGTATGAGCGGTTCGATATCAATTCAGATATTTCTTCCCAAAAACAAAACACAAGCACTAAAGGAAACTCCTCAAAGCGTTTTATATGAATCGCTGGAGACTATATTCATTTGGAAAAACGTTCTCAGGAAGTTCATTCCACATAAACGCAGTTCTCCGAATGTGACAGTTCTTAAGTTCGAGGGGTACTGAGTTGAACCTCAAAACGATGAGCAGTTGCAGTCGTATATTTCTGACGTGTACTGCTCTTGGTGGAATAAAATGCGCCAAGTCACTCGAACACTTCCCGTGAAAGTATCTATAGAAGAGAGACAAATGTCCAACCTTTCTTCGATGTTCCAGCAGCTTCAGGGTATGTTTGGCGACAGAGCTCCATACATGAGACCAATAATCCAAAGGAGGTCTCATCTGAGCTTTATAAGGCATTACAAGTGGCTGAGGTATGTACAGTTTTCCGGTTCGGAACAGTGTTCCAAGCTTTTGAGAAGTGACCTTTGCAATTTCAGCGACATGATTGTGCCAAGACATCTTGGTGTCTATTTTAATTCCCAACAAACTTATCGAAGCAGAAAGCAGAATTGTCTGTCCGGTGTGGAGACATTTACCTGTTTGGAAAAAACCGATGCCTGGGTTGTGGCATTAAATTGTGTGGCATTGAAGTAAACCTGATTAATTTTACCCCAATTCAAAATCACCCCCAGATCCTCATTAAGATATGCAACATCCTAATGCCGGTGAAGACATGGCATTCGCAGCCGATATCCTGGAATACAGATGGAATGGCGAGACAAATGTGCTATATATTGGATTCTTGTTTTTTTTCCCAATATGTCTTTGATAAACATAAAAAGTGGGTTGTAGACAATATGGCTCCTTGTGGAACACCAGCGTTGATGGTGAAAGTTTCGAGAGAGATATCTATCGACGGCCACTTGCAGGGAACGTTCTTTCAGAAAGAGGGAGAGCCACAAACAAAAATGATCCGACAAGCCATAACATCGGAGTTTGACCAACACACCCTTATTCCACATACGGTTGAAGACCTAAGAAATATCAAGCATAACAGCTTTTGACTCTTCGTGTTTCTCCATTCCAAATATGTGTGACATACGATAGGTGATATACAGGGCTTTTCATGATGAGCGTTAATTAGCCGTTTCTGACAAACTATTTAAAGGATCAACCTGAAAATCACAATNGTAGAGTGGAATTCTTTGAATGGTTACTTGTCAACACTCAAGAGGATGAACATTTCCTTGACAATATCATATGGACAGATGAGGCCAAGTTCACAAAAAATAGGGAAATAGTATATAAATTTGTTGACAAAGTGATAATAGTTTGCCAGAAACGGCTAATTAACGCTCATCATGAAAAGCCCTGTATACTTGATTCGGAACAGTGAAAGTGCCTTTCGTTTCTGAAATCACGAATTATTCAGAGAAATTCTACCGAAAATAAAGAAAGAAATTGGTAGTTAGGAAGTGCTTTCAAGCACTTCGGGAGTTCAATCGAATTGAGTTTCCGAATTCGTTTTTTTCAAAGATGAATATTGAAGAAGTGGAAGTAATATAAAATATTGACGAATATTGAAAGTATACACTTACTACAAAAATTTTTAAATTATTTTGCCACCTTTCCCTATGTTGAATTGAATGTTCAAATTGTCCAAGTTACACTTTCGTTTCTCGAGCACGATTTTCCCAGTGACGGGTCCCAAGTGAGAGAGTTATCTTCATCAACATGTCTGGGGACCAGAATTCGGTTCCGTGTTCGAAACATCGTCTCCTTTTCCCAAACACGGGCGCCCACTCCATCACTATTTGGAGAGACACTCGCGCGCCGGGACAAATCAAACATTACGGGAGTGATAGACCAAAAACACGCGAATGTGCATTAAAAAAAACAGTGGCGGAACGCTACTATTCGAATGGATTTTCAATAAGACACGTAAATTTTATCAACTTGACACGTGAACACTTTTCTTGAATTTTTTATTGGAAGTAATGGGTTAACTTTTGTTTGAAGGTGATTCACAATGTTTCATGATGAATTTTATTAGTTCAGGCTTCCATTGTCTGATATTATATAAAATGATTTGAAATCCTTGAATGAACTAATGGAAAAGAAGAATTGTAAACGGATAGCTGAAAATAATAATTATATTAAGCAAAAAAAACTGAAAT
>NW_019296510.1:0-11209 GCF_000500325.1 Leptinotarsa decemlineata | reverse complement strand
TTGTTTAGTCAATTACCAAAATTTGGATGATTTTGAATATTCACTTGAAAAGTTATCAAAGAAAAACATTTTTCATTTCGTAACTTCGAGGGCCCGTTACTTGGTAACGAAGGATTTTAGGAAAAAAAGTTATATGAAGTACTGGTGATATTTTGACCCCATCTATACATTACCGAGAGGAAAAGAAGAAGTCCAGGGACACCCTGTATACGGAATCTGAATCTAACGACAATCAGGTAAGACGATTACGATTCAACAAAGATTTGTCCAGTAGGCATTTTGATGCCTATTTTCCCATAGCAGCACAGAAAATTACTCGGCGTCGTATGGAGGTAGCTGTAGAAGAACATGATTTTGGAATCGATACACCTTCGCAACTTAAAGTTGATAAAGGTTGTCAGGAGGTACCTGTTTCAGAGCGTAAACATTCACCTATTGTATCTTCAATAAATTATGATGAAAATTTGATAAGAAGTTTGTTGTCTCAATCTGAGTCTGTGACATTAGTAGGAAAAGAAGAAAAACAAACGTAGGGCAAGGTTTACTAATTACACATGAAGAAATCAAATAAAAAAGCACAAAAAAAATACGGACAGACTCTAACTGAATCCCACCGTGAAGTTATGCCTGAATGTAAGAAAAAAAACCCTGATGTACAGGGGCAAGCTGTCGACACCTACCAGGCTACACACCCTGAAAAACACAGGCAACACAGGCAATCTGTCGCCGCCTACCAGGCTGCAACCCCTGAAAATCATAGGCAATCTGCTGCACTATATCAGGCCAGGAATAACGATGTGCATAGAGTGATTCAGTCAAGGTTTAGAGAAAATAAAATTCAGTGTGTATGGAGAAGAAAGTTGGTCTCGGGTTTGGCGTATGACCCAGATATATTGCTTATGGAACTGACAGCAGTGTAGTCTTAGGTTCTATGACGTACAAGTGTCTGTGGTGTAACGCCTTGAAGTGGAAAGATGAGTCACCTGGCATGTGTTGTAGCGACGGTAAAGTACAACTTGAGCCGTTTAAACAACCACCTGAACCACTTTACAGTCTGGTTGGTGATTTACACCCAAATCATGTACACTTCATGGATAATATCCGAAAATATAATGCCTGTTTTCAAATGACCTCTTTTGGTGGAAAACAAATGAAAGAAGACGGTTTTTCACCAACTTTGGAAGTTCAACAAGTCTATCGTTCAATTGGAAGTATATTACCGGAACCTGGGCAGGATGCACAGTTTGTGCAAATTCATTTCGTCGGTGAAGATGATAGAGAAGATGATGTCCTAAATTTCCTGACTTGAGACCAAATTTAATCAAACAATTGCAGCTTATGTTACATAAGGTGTACAGCCATTGATAAAATATCGCCTTCAGAGTCATTCAAGGTCGTAATACATGCAGATAAAAAACCACAAAGAGAACACAGAGGCAGATTTAATGCACCAACGACAAATTAAGTGGCTGTTTGTTGTATTGGAAGATCAGCAATTTGACCAAAGATACATCATCCTTGAGAGCCGAAGTAACTCACTTCAGCGTATCAGTGAGATCCATCGAGCTCATGACACGCTGCAGTACCCGTTGATGTTTTGCTGGAGGCATGTGGCTATTCAATCAACATACCACAATGCGATCCCACAACTAAGTTGCCCTTGAAAAAACCAGTCTCTGCTGTAAGTTTTTATTCATACAGAATGATGATCAGAGAAGAAGAAGATAACTTATTGGTTCATTATCGTGCTCTTTTTAGTCAATATTTGGTAGATGAATACTCAAAAATAGAAACTGAAAGACTGAACTACATTGAAAACAATCAAGCCAAATTGCGCGCTGATAATTATATTCATTCATGAGATGCAATCGGACGGCAAGATACTGAAGCAAATCAGCTGGGAAAAATAATAGTACTTCTATCATCTTTTACTGATGGACCAAGATACATGCACGAAAAAAGCAAGAGGCCATGACCTATGTTAGATGTTGCGGTCGTCCCGACCTCTTTATTACTTTTACATGTAACCCACGCTGGAGTGACATAAATGAGCACTTACTTTCTGGACAAAAATATCATGATCGATACGATATTTTTTTGCGTGTCTTTCGATTAAAGGTAAAAAAGGTCATGGATTTGTTGATAAAAGAGAAAATATTCGGTGAAGTGAGATGCTATATGTATTCGACGGAATGGCAAAAGCGAGATCTTCCGCATATTAATATACTTTTATGGCTTCAAAATCGCATTAGTCCGGATCAAATTGACAATATTAAATATTTCAAATGAGAACAAAAAGTGAAGCCGGAGTGGAATATATCGAAATGAAAGTAAGCAGAACCTTCTCTACTCTTCGAAGCTTCAACTTATATGAATAAGAGTAGTAATTTCCACAGTTTCATTAAAATTTTGCAATGGAAATAGTAGACTATTTTACCAATCAATTGTCACAAAATTAGTAACTACAATGCAATCATAATATTTCAAAAACAAAAGTTAATGATTATTTGGATTTCCCTACGTTATTCCTCAACTTAGCCAGTCGAGCTGACCCTTCCCTTAGATATATTTCATATAATCATTTCATTGATTACGAATTCTCCTTCGTTATCACACCATTAGATACTGGCAACATTGTTATTGTCGTACTGTGTCAATGATGTAAGGCAGCACTAATTCTTCTTGTATATATCCTATGTGTGTCTTACGTACCTGATGTTCTGTTGGCGAGGTAAATTAAATGAAACATGAAAGTCAGTCTGGAAGCTTTACTCAAATAAAGTAAAACAACAGAGTCTGTTCCTTTTCCATTACAAATCATAGGCCTGCATCTCAATCGTTTCACAAACGAAGAAAACATCATATTTTCATATATAAAATAATTGTTTTCTTTTCCATTTTTTCATACAAATATAACACTTTTCATTCAGTTTCAGAATGAAATGAAAATTTGATGACAAATAGTTGCGTTTTTGTTAATGAAGTTTCTATTTTTCTCAGAACAATGTCTGAAGAAAAGAAATGATTATAAATATTGTTTAGGAAAGTACAAACGTTATTATTGACATTTATGCGTTTCCAACCTCTTGAAATTACTAAATTTACGATTGAAAAGCCACATATATCACGTAGTGATACTAGTTCGTTACATACTTACTATATTTCACCATTCGAAATCATTTGAGAAAGAGCTCTCCTCTTAATCTTTCCAGTGACAGTTTTCTCTAATTCCTTAACGATTCGAACCCCATGGCGCAACTTCTGGCTATCAGCTACCTTTGAATTGAAAAATGATTCAATGTCTTCAGATGTAACGTCATCATGACCCTCGAAAAGAACTACAAGACCCATTGGATGGTCTCCATCAATTTTATGCGGAATTGCTACTACAGCAGCTTCTTTGACTGCTGGATGTGCGAGCAAAACTTCTTCAAGCATTGCTGGAAGTATGTGCCACCCTCTATACTTGAATATTTCTTTTATTCTGTCAACGATATAAAAACATTTTTCCTCATCGTACCGAACGATATCACCTGTTTTTAAGTATCCTTCTTCGTCGAAGGCTGAAGAACTATCCATTTTGTAGTAGCCGTTCATGACTTTGTGACTTTTGATTCTGAGCTCACCTTCATGATTTGGTCCTAGAGGCTTTCCAGTGTCTAAATCTACAACCTGAAATAAAGGATCATTATTACATATAATGAAAATCTAACTGGTGGCTGTCTGTATGTCTGTTCGTTCGTACTATTCTAATAACGGCTTAATAGATTTTGATACAGTTGAGGGTAATTGCGTGGACCAGCAGAGGAGTGCGCGATATCAGGGAGTTATCGTGTATAGGCGTCTGAATTTTCAGGAACATTTGAGCTTAGCGATTCAATGAGCGAGTGCTGCGGTTAAACGCACGTACCCGCTCATTGCACGGAATTCGAAGCTTAGTGTTGACAACAAGCTGCTAATTTACTAACAAGTAATCAGACCAGCTATATAGTACGCTCGTCTCGTATTCTGCAGCCTCAAGAGGACTCCTCTGCAGAGAGTCGAGACGATGCAGAATAATGTGCTCCGTATCTGCACGAACAGTGACAGATACATTTCATTAAATGCTCTGTTAGATCTGGCAGGAGTCGAGACGGTCTCTGAATATATCAAGAGGCTGTCATATATATTCTTCAAGTTCCTTCTGCCGAAAAACCCGCTGACGAGGAACGTTACGGCGCTTAGTAGTTACCACAATCAGCCCCGTAGACACGAGCTGATTCATGAAATGCTACATATCTTCCATGAACGGTACGAATGCTATGGCGCTTAGTTCATGGAAAAGCTGGTTGAGATAATTAACGTATTCTCGTGACATCAGCAGGGCGCCTCCAATTGGCCTATCGTGGGTCTATTAGGTGGTACTTCACCCTGAGGATGTCCTGGGGCTCAATATTGAAGTCCCTTTCTGCTGACTCTCACCTTTCCTTTACCAACCCTTTCCATGCCTCCACCCAGTTCTTCTTGTGAGAAAGATGTAAATATTGTATATATACTCTGTACATTGGACCTTAGATATAGATAAAGAGAAATAGGAAATGAAGAATTTTCAAATTTTTTTGATTTCAAATTTGATTTGGATTGAGTGGGATAAAATATATTATCATTGACAGAACATTCATTGAATTGACTCAGAATAATTTTTTCAATGACTTTAGAACGGATAACTTATCTTTAAATAGGCTGAAAGTGGGACAAGTCAGCTGGGTTATCACTTTCTGCACCATGACATTTGCACCATATGACATTCTCCACATATCCGTGGATATGTCAAACATTATTCTAACTGTTTCGCTAAGATGTGGAACCACCGAGAGCATTTTCAAATCAATATCATCATCCGTTCCTGTTTTATTAGACTTGATACTGCTGATATTTTTTCAATATCTTCTGAATGAACCATTTCAAAACAGAAATGAAGTTCATCAAGAGGTGGTAGGTAATTTTTAAGTATAGCTTCATGTACAAAATAGGCTTCTGAATTACCTTTGATAAAGAAATCACTTATATCAGTAAAATCGTGAGAAGAATGAGTGATACAATTTTCATTATTCCTAATGATGAGGTAGTCAAGAACCTCGAAAATATTTAGGATTTGATTTAGTTACCAAATATGCAATATATGCTTATGTCTGATACTGACTGAATGAAGACTGAGTTTTTGATATTTCATATTTGACATATTTCATGTCTCCCGACTTCATTATTATTTTTGAATCATCAGTCAACTGAGGTGTAGAATCTTTGAAAATTTTCACTCAACTTGGAAGTGCCTGAATAGCATATATCAAAAGGTGGGTATCACTGAATAATTTTGTCAGTCGATAGAATAAAGGTCGCTTGAAAAAAATCGTAGTTGAAACTAAAAATATCTTTCGGTTGTTGAAGTAGGTGAATGTACATTGTTTCTGCCACGCAAATGTCAGATATTTCATGAAATACATATTTCATGAAATTCATTTGTGTCAAATATTCAAACATCATGCTGCAATTTGAGCAGCTTAACCAACACCCAGAGTTCATTATGTTGATTAACGTTTTCCAAGGATATCTGTTGCTATACAGAATAATGAAAAACTGATTTCTGTGCATTTCAGTAACCATAAAAGTTGTTTTGGATTTTTTTTCCATTTGTGTATGGATGAAAAATTTGTGAATAATCTTGTTTTTTCAAATCTATTGTTTTTGTTTGCCCGTTTTTGTTTGTCCCAATAACTCCCACTTCATCTGGTCTGGAACCTGATTTGATTGCCTACCTCTATACTGATCTGGTTGAAAGATCAAGAAGTTTCATTTAAATCAAGGAGCAAAATCTTTCTCAATTCGAATGTGATTATCCTTATTCATTTTTCCAAAACTTGTCTGATGTGTTTCAAAGCAGTGTGGCTTTTTTCTTTCCTATATCAATATATGTTAGACATAACTTTTCACATAAAGAATATTGATTTCAAAATTTTCCAGTAGTTGAACTACTGAACATGCGCTGATATATTTGCTACGAATTTTGTTGAAATTCAGTTCATACCTGATGTTTTATTTTTTGAAATTACATTATTTTATATTATATTATGTTATTGATACGTTTTCTTTCTTTACTGACAAAATATTCGTTGTTGGTATTTGGGGCTCTCGGTTTCATTTGATCATGACCTCTGTCCAAAAGAAAAATCATTTCGAATGTATTCTACACAAACAGGACTTCATATGGACAACTATGATTTTCCTCATATTTTCATGGCAACGACAGATGTGTATGTTCAGTATTATGTCAAAATGACAGTTGGGGAAAAATTACAAAACACCCAAGTACCTCAATCGTTAGAAGATACCCTAATGGAATGGAATGGACATTGTTCTAGTTATGACACTAAGGTAATGAAAATATATTACAGTTAGTGGATATTGAATTTGGCCAAGTATGTTAACAACTCTCTCAAATATGACTCCAGTATGTATATTTTCATTCATCGAAAATATTTCTTGTAGATCCTAATGTTTTCTGGGTCATTACCGGCAGAAATCACAAGTGGATCATGTAAGTAATTCGAATCCTACGAGGTTAGGGGATGCTGTATTCTCATCTTGAAGAGGAATGAGTTAAATTTGCAAAACTGTTGGGATATTAGAATCAACTAGTTGTTTGTTAAACAGAATGATTGATAAACCTGAGCATTGACTACGTTACTCTATCTCTCTCTCTCTTTCTAGGTTCTGTTGAACTGGTTTTCAAGTTTACTCACTTTCCATTCACATTCCTTTCTCATTCTTCCACAAGATTGTGGTTTTCTTTCCTGCATCACCAGTTCGTCGGGTTTTGAAGGATCAAATATGGTTATTCCCCCTGCCATTTCAGTCTGCCCATAGCCATTCAAGATCTTGCATTGAGGTAAATTTTTCTTCAAATCTTTCATCAGTTTTTCTGGTACAAAACAACTACCTGTCAGGAACACCTGCAAACTAGAAGCATCAGCATCCTCTGTACGATGGGCTAAGAACTCCACGGCTTGATAGGGTGGAAGAAATATCAAATTTATCTGAAAGGAAAACTCCAATGTAGATATAGAGATTGATATCTGTATATTGGGAAAGCGTGTATTATTCTTCAACGCATAAATCGCTATTATGCCATGAAACATGATCCTAACATCAACCATGGTTAAATTGAATATTGGTAGGTGATTCATTTATTCAATACAAAAATTTTCAGAGGTTCATTATATCAATCGCTAGAAAAATGTTAACAGATTCAAAATCTATGAAAACTAAAGAAGATGAATGATGTATGGAATATATTGAAAATATCAGAACAGAAATGTTAATTTTCACTATAATTTTTTCTGATTATTTCATTTCAATTTCTATTTTTGGCATATTTTTCCGTTTGTGTGAACTCACTGGAGACAATTTCACAATGATTTTTTGAATAAGTAAAGTGAAATTCATAATCATGTTTTCAGTTAGTGAAAGACTGAAAACCCATGAAACAGAAATAAAATTTGTGTTAACACCAGTCAATAATCATAACTTATGTTAGTATGTCCCTTTCGTGATAAGCCCCGAAAACGATTCGAAATATTTTTGGTTCTAGGACTAGGACTAGGTGTTTCAAAACAACACATTTTTCAAAAATCAAGAATTTTCAATAAAATAGTCTTGAACCTACCTTGAACTCATCTATTAATTTCCAAACAGCTGCTGCATCAAATCGATGGCACACAACTCTAGCATATCCACTCTGCATAGCGTATATCAAGAAACCTAAAGAACTAATCCAATACAAATTACTGAAGCACAGCAGAACACAAGATTTTTTTTCAAAATTTTCATTCCTAGTAAGATCAATCAGTTCATCGTATTCAAACAGTAAAGAACGATGGCTGAGACAAATCCCTTTGGGAAACCCAGTGGTGCCGCTACTGAACATTATCACAGCTGTTTCTCTGTCGTCTATATCGGATTCTGGTGTGAATTCATTTTCTAAATTATGTTGCGCTAGATATTTCGAAAATTGTTCATACTTAACACTTGTTCCAATTACCACTATTTCTACTTCTATATTTGCCTTTGCCAAACAATTTTCCATGAAAGTCAATGCATCTTGAGAAACGAACATCAGCTTGGGCCTTATCAAATCAAGCAGGTGAACAGTATCCAAAGGGGATAAGTTTGGATCGAAATAGGTAGATTTTGCTCCCAAAAATTGTATTGCAATTGTAGGCAGACAGCTATTCTCACTGTTTGGTGAACAAGTACTTATTATATCATTTTTGTCGAAGCCTTTATCTCTTAAATTCAAGGCTATCCGGACACAACGTGTAAGCATTTCACCATTGCGAAACTGATATATTGATAATGATGAATGAATGATCAGATTGAAGGAAAAAATATGGCAGCAATGTAAAGTATATTCAGTGGAGTATACAGGCATCGATGATTCAGAGTGATGAATGAAAACAGAGAAGGATGAACTGAGTATCAGAGATTCGAAGAGCGTGTTTGAACATAAAAAAAAAATGTGATGAAAATAAATATTGGAAGCGCGAAACTGATATATTGATAATGATGAATGAATGATCAGATTGAAGGAAAAAATATGGCAGCAATGTAAAGTATATTCAGTGGAGTATACAGGCACCGGTATATCAGTTGGTCGTATCAGCCAAATGAAATTAATTTCAGATTTTCCCAGTGAGAAATAACTTGCGACGACTCTTCCAAATCGAAGACATTGCACAGGTGCCTAATGGTTTCACTTCAGCTTTCTGCACGGCATTAGCTAGGTTAGTTGTTGTTTTTCTGTCTGGTATCTGCCAACCTTGTACAAAATGACGTCATGTTTTTCTTCTGTTGTATTTTGAGACACCCCGTACATACTGAAGGATCGCACGTTGAAACGTTAGACTTCCGTTAAACCGGCATGTTTATTTCCTGAATGATGTATTTTGCCATACTTTATACACATTGACGCCATGTTCTTTCCCTGATGCATTTTGAGAAAACTGTCATGTTTTTCCTTAGATGATGTATTTTCCCATAAGTCATGTTTTTTTCTCGATGTATTTTGAGACGCCCTGTATACTCCACTGAATATCCTTCACATTGCCATATTTTTTCCTTCAATCTGATCATTCATTCATCATTATCAATATATCAGTTACGTGCTTCCAATATTTTGATCACATTTTTTATTTTTATAATTCAAACACGCTCTTCGAATCTCCGATACCCAGTTCATCCTTCTGTGTTTTCATTCATCACTCTGAATCGTCGATGACAGTCGACAAAACAACCGTCATAAATATCAACAATTCGCAATCTTTTCCAACATCTCACGTTAGTGTCGACGCTGAGGACAACGTCTACCATGCCAACGACCTGACTTGAATTCTCATATCGGTAGATTTTTTAACTGAATTTCCCCCAGCGGCCAATGACGACTAGGACCACGTGACTGGTACGCGACAAGGAGGCTCAGGGGTAAAGGACCGAGGGATGAGGAGGAGTCCTAAGGGGGCACACGCTCTTTGAATCTCTCCGTTACCCATTTCATCCTTCTCTGCATCTATTACGTCACACGTTTCTCTCTCCCACCCTCTTAAGTCCATTCAAAACACACAAGGTTCCAATCGGATGTAATGAAAATTGCAAAACATTTAGCACCATAAGAAAATACATGTGATTTTGCCCTTGGACCAAGTTTGCTCATCTACTAACAACCTATAGAAAAGCTCTATTTATTCAATTCTGCGCACCAAGAAAGAAAAACTTCTGCTATATGATGGAATCGGCCGATACTTGATGAAAATCCATAACTAACGTATTCCAAAAACACTTTATTGTGAGATTTTCACTAAATTGTTTTACAAAAACGCAACACGTGTTTCGCCATACAATGGCTTCNTAAGAAGTAAACAGAATAGTAGTCAATACTGATTTGTAATAATAAATTCAGTAAAAAAACCTACCTGTACAGCCAAGTCTAGTATGATATCCATGAGTTCCAGATTCGCAAAAATATCACACCACACACACACCAGCGTTGGAGGAAAGTAAGGTATTTACCTATACCATTTCTAAATGATATATGCATATATTGATGAAAATACCCAAGAACTCAACACGACCATAAAAAATAAAAGTTTGGACCAAATATTCAAGTCTTTCGAATTACAGTGATCTGCAATTATAAACTGACATTTACCAAATTTATTCGGTGTATTCACTTTGAATAGTTCGTTGTTCAGTAGATTTAGGACATTCTTAGATTTAAGTAATCTTCTCTTTTGGCAATTGATAAATTCATACATTTTTTTGAATTCCACATATTTTTAGTCTTATAATTGAAATTGTTATATATCAAACAAACACACAAATGAAAACAGAAAAACTTGAAAAACTTTGAGCATCTCGGACATACCACCAAGTCCAACACGACTTCCGAAACCAAAACGGTAGTTTATAATATTTCGGATGACACTCTCACCGACGATCAAACACACGTACTCAGTAGAGGTTTCAATTTTGCCATCACACCAAAAACAGTCCCAAATGAGGAAATAATATCCAGTTTGGAAGCCACCTTACAAGACATGCCACCAGAGACCGCAGAGGATATACGACATGAAGTTGCACATGTCCTAAAAACAAAAAAACCACCCAAATCAAACTTACCAAGGAAAGAAAGAGATGCCCTTCAGAACTTGAAAAAGAACAAGAACATTATAATAACACCGGCAGACGAAGGCAATGCAACAGTAGTCATGAATACCACTGACTATCAGAAAAAGATGAGGAACATCCTCCAAGACGGTTCTTATAAACCATCAGCCAGAGACCCGACGACATATTTAGAGAAAACTACAAAGGCCAAAATCCAGTCTTTCAAGCTAGGTTGGGAAATCGAGCAGAAAACCATACCTCGAGAAAAGTCCAGCAAATGTATGGCCTTCCAAAAATTCACAAGAGGGACGATCCACTAAGACCAATAGTGAGTGCCATCAACTCACCGACACAAAATGTAGAGAAATATTTATCCAAAATCATGCAACCAGAGACGTATCTGGCAGAATCTCATGTGAGAAACTCAGAGCACTTGGTGGACATCATTAAAACATCAAACTAAACGACACCGACATCCTTGCCAGCCTAGACATAAAATCCCTCTACCCGA
>NW_019296507.1:3727-14275 GCF_000500325.1 Leptinotarsa decemlineata | reverse complement strand
ATGAAGGCTTTGCTGGCACTCCACCTATATAATTTTGTTTGTTCACGCCTGTTTGGTGAAGTGAATACAAATATTTCATCATTATCATTATATTTATTTCCTGAGGTTGAGCTGTGCGAGCCGTATCCCCTGAAGCTCCGATACATTCGAGAGGGCGCGCCAGCATTATCAGCCAACGATCCCTTTCCACGCCGTGATCCCTGTCCTTAGTAAGCTCAGTGAGCCAAGAATTACAGCCTCTTGTATTTGTCACACTAAGATTTCTCCCTCAGGGCGGCAAGCCGGCATGATATGTTGGAGAAACCGTTCTGGCAGGACATGATGAACCCATCAATTTTCAAGTTGAGCCCACTTAGACTGAGGACAGCCGAGGTCTTGAATATGGGCCCCTTACTGGACGCGTTTTAACTCGGTGACTAAGTTATGATTACCTCGTTAAATGTCGAAAACTAAACCAACTTCGTCAGCACTCGGGCGGCTGTCCTCAAGAGAAATGCTCTAATTCCTGGTCTTTCATGATGACGGACCATGCGTAGAAGAGGATTCGAACTCGTTGTCATTATTATATTTCAAACATCATCATCACTATTATTTAGTGATCAATATAAAAAGTGAACTGAGTCATGAGTAGATTTTAACTTCCAACCAGTATAACAATAGTTCGGCAGCAGATTAACTTCAGAAACAGTAGACCTGGTACACTGAACGCGTCGTTCCTATCGTGTGATTTCTTTTTAATCTGCATTAGATTTATTCGCGATACCCCATAGACAAATTGCGACTTCTTTGTGAAAGATTAAAAATACACGTTCTTGGCATTATAAATTTCATTTCGAGGGATATTCTAAATTTGCTTTCAGTATAGGGTGAAGAAAATAGCTTTTGTTCGATTTCTACTAGTATTTTTATCTGTACCAAATCAAACAGGAGCTATTTTCTTTATCCTATATTCAATATGAGTTTCTACAAAATGAATAGGTCATCAACAGAACAAGTATGATTATAACAATTATTCTTACGCTTACTATAACAAAAAATGTTGTAATCTCAATCGTCTTTGCACGCTCCATGACAACTGTCATATCCTAACAAACTGAAGGTAGTCAAATTCTGTGGTCTTCATTTTTTTTTAAATTCTTCGAATATTTTGATAATTACCCGCTATTCGCGGTGGAGCCAAATCTAATAAATTGAAAATCACGAAAATTGATCAAGCCCTTCTTAAGTTATAAGTGGTCTAGCACAACTTTCCCACCTTATTTCATGTACTAGATCTGTATTGTTCGATATGTTAATTTATGGTTGATATTTCCATATGTATAGTTGAAGCCTGAAATTGTATCATCTCGCTACCCAAAATCGTACCGTTATTTTTGATAGGCAATCTGTTGAATCATTTTGTAAAGGAACGATAAGGAAGCNTTATAATCGGCGCAATATTACCCTTCGTGGTATTAGCCAGGGGAGTAGTTGTTTTCTGATAGGTGTCAGTCCTTCAACCTACAGTGTAGGGAGTTGAGACTGGTCTAAACGAATTGTTCTTTTAGATGATTTGATTTATAACGAGCCTTCAAGTATGAACTCGGACTATATGTGAGAAATAATGTGAGTTTTTAGTGACTTACTTAATTTTTTACTAACATTTTAGTGTAAGTTTATTCCTGAAGTATTTTTCCCGTGTCGTTAAAATAATTTTTCAATAACGTTTTTAAATGAGTTCTTTCATTATTTGGATGAATGATGAATGGGTGAAACAGCGAATAAAATCATCTCGTTAATAAGCCAAGCGAGTACTGAGTTGCGACAATATGAACATTGAGTTATACATCAAACACTTTTTCCTATCCAGTTTGTATTCCAAACGTTCGTTATGAAATTGAATAATAAATCATTCTCAGGATTGCAAACAGTATGAAAGTGATAAAAAATACATAGAACATATAATTAACATAGAACACTGTTTCCTCAATGGTGGACATCGATGTTTCGGATTGAGGCATTGGTCTCATTGCCTCTTCACTGATCTGGATAAAATGATATTTCTGTTAAAGCTATTTTCCGGGTTTGTTGGCCGGTGTCTGCGGGTTTTTCTATGCCTTTCGATTCGTCTATTACTGCGGTGGCTATTGTAAAAAGCAATATGGTTACTGTCGCAGTGTCCCAGTTGGTGCTCGAGTTGTTGTTCCCAAGGCAGTTTCTAACGCACAAACCACGATGCTGAAATTTGACTCTGATTTTATATTATCACTGGTGAGTGTGGCTTGGTATCTCGATTACCCGACCTTTTTTTCAAGTAAAAAACACAAGAACAACAAAAAAATCCTTAAGGAACCCTCAGAGCGGTGCTTGTGCGAAAGTAGCGATTCACATTGGATTTGAATCGCTGGAGAACAAATCCATTTGGAAAAATGTTCTCAGGATGTTTATTCCACATAAATGCAGTTCTTCAGATGAAAGAGTTTTTAAACAGTGGAATTCGTGGTGTACTAAGTTGCACATCAAAACGATGAGCAGCCACAGTCCATCGCGTATTTCTGATAATTACCGCTCTTGGTGAAATCAAATGTGCCAAATCACTTGAACACCTCCCGTAAAATTTTCTATAGAAGAGTGACAAACCTGCAATCTCTCTTCGATATTCCAGGCATTCAAGGTTGCACTCGATATTTATGTCTCCAATCAGGCAGTTCAACAAGGCAATTCAACAATTTCAAGGTATGTTTGGGGGCAGAGCTCCATACATGGCAACAATACTCCCAAGAAGATTTGATCTGAGCTTTATAAAGCATCAAAAGTTGATGTGGTGTGTACAGTTTTCTGGTTTGGAACAGTGTTCAAAGCTTTCGAGAAGCAGTCTTTGCAATTCCAGCGACATGATTGTGCCAAGGCTTATAGGTGTCCATTTCAACCCCCAACAAACTTATAGAAGCAGAAAGCGGAATTGTCTGACCTGACATTATTATATCTGGTTCGAAGATATTCATCTACTTGAATAAAACCGATGCCTGAGTTTTCATGGCATTCAATTGAACCTGGTTACTTTCACCCAAATTCGAAATCACTTCTAGGTCCTCATTAAGATATGCAACCGCCTACTGCCGGTGAAGAGGTGCCTCCGTAGCCGATGTCCTGGAATCCAAATGAAATGACGAGACAAGTGTGATGTCGTCAGCAAAACAATATATTGGATTCTTGGTTTTTCCAATAAGTCGTTGATTCATAATAAAGAGAGGGTTGGAAACAATATGGATCCCAGGGGAACATCAGCTTTGATGGTACTGTAGAGTATTGGNTTGCTATAAAATTCAATATTTTCATCACAATTATTAGAAACATTCGAGAAACATATTCGAGAGGTGATTGGGTAATGAATATTGTTTTTTTGAACGAACATTGAGGTTAGAAAGAGCATTCCATATCATATTTCAGTTATGTTATTATATTCCTTCTTATTTATGAGACACACTTTGTGCATTTTGGATTGTTTTCCAGCAGCTTCAATATTTTTCTCAAATCTCAATAACAAGAAAGAAGATAGGAATTGGAAAAAAATTGAACGAACGGTACAACGATACTTCGAACCTTTTGAATATACAAATTTGATCGGTCTAACGGATATCATATTTCATTCAAACGTTACTCATTAACGGAAACTTAAGATATCGATCGATGTTCAAGAAATTATCATGGACAGGCGTGAGCACATTTACAATTATCAGCTATGAGGAAGTTGGGTATCCGATAAATAATTTTATGAGCCTTTTACACTTCATTTACCAACATTAAAAGACAATAGTTGTCTTCAACTAGGCAAGAATCGACTTCCTCTGGGGAAATTTGCATTTCATAGATGTATACGTGGTGATTCACGAAGACAAATTTTGGTATATGATGATCACTAATGAATGATTCCAACTAAATTGGATGATTCCGTATTGTCTATCTCGTCTTGTGTTTGTAGATTTTTTGCTGGAAAAATCCTCACTTGTTTACTTTGTAGTAAATGTTCAAGAGGTAGCAAAAACGTATGTGTTTTCCTGGAACGCTAACTAGCGTTTCGTAATAACTGATAACCAGTCCGTGCGTAGCTTATTGTTGAATCATGTGAAAATAAAACTTTTACCAACTATCAACTATATTGCCAAACATGCGCCAAAATGACTGACTATTTTAAGAAAACTAGTAACACTGATGGTCTTCAAACATGACAAAACCTCTGACGGAAGCACAAACTCTTACGAAGGTTCGAAACTTCAACCAAGCAGACCACTATTATAATCTTCATGCAGCCATTGTTCATAGTCCAGTCATTATAGTAAGTTCACCTCGGAATTCGAGATACCCAGTAAGTAAATTTCACTAGTTCGGACTTCCATTGTCTATTAAATAAAATGATTTGAAATCCCTGAAACAAGTAAAAAAGGATAATTAAAAAAGAATAGTTGAAAATAACAATTATATTAAGCAACAATAAACCTGAAATGAAATGATAGTNAGGTTACCGGAATTCGGCAAACAACACTCAAAACTTATTTGATAATGAGGTATTGATAAAAAGAAAGTGAGCAAAAACCATAGCAATATTCTTTTTAGGTGGTATCCTTTTGAAAACTGCAAATAATATTGTTAGTTTGAAACGCCTTGTTAGCTTGTTTTGTAAGTTTCAATATTACTTGTCAGTATTTTAATTTAAGTTTAAAGTTCGTTAACTTCAAGTCTGACAAAGTGTTAGATTAACGGAAATGCATAAAATAACAGTTTTACAAATGATTGATTACGGAGATAAAACCCGAACACAACAGGAAGTAGCCCGCCTATTCCATGAGAAATTTCCTAATTTACCGCCCATATCTCAAGGAACAATAAGTAATACGAGTATGGAGAAGCAGATTTGCGAGCTTGGTCACGTGGGGCAAATAAAAGAAGTAGCTGCCAGTGCAATGAGTAACGATCTCGAATTAAATACATTCAATATCTGCCATTATAATTATTTTGAATATCCAAACCTTAACCAGTACTTCTCGAAGTGGTTGGGATCTCAAGAAAAAACGTCAAAATTCAAAATTTAATCGCCCGATAAGAAATGAGTTGTCAATCCCCCGCACTGATATAAAAACCATTAGTTTGATCATAGCACCGTCCGAATGGAAATCTCCTCATTGTAAAACTAATGGCCGTACTTTTTCATCGCCACATTGGATACAAGCAGAACTCCAATTTAAATCGCGATAAATATTCATTACCTATAAACTTTATGAAAGGGTTGATAAGAAGTCTTAATTAGTATCCAATAAGATTAATTTAGATTACCAAATCGGCTCTGAGAGAAACCAGTTTCCGTACAAATTCTACGGCTATCGCAGAACACGGAAAACATTTCAACGAGTGAAGATTGGGGCAGAATTACAAGTGCTTTCAGAAGGAGAGGCTATAACACCGAAACAAAAAAGTGGATTGAAACAATTTCGTAAAGGTCCCGACTCTCGGATGTTACTTCGAAACTGTACATTCATTCCGTAAATTTCGCGGCAACAAATCTCTTTCGGGAAGAGTATTCGGGATTATTTCCGTAGATTCACTGGTAGAGAAAGATTAATTATTAACACCGAAAATATCATTGAGGTACTCGAGAATATTTAATAGGTTGTTTCAAAAGTTTTATTCATTTTTTATGAGTCTAATTCAAAGTGTAATATCTCAGTGAATACTCATTCAGTTTAATCAAAATAAGCGCCATTTGAATCGGTGCACTTTTGCCAGAGTAACAAAAGTCGAATAATTCCGTCAGAATTCAAACTGGGTACTCGGGATACGATGAAGTCGACGAAGGCCGTTTTGTGTGGTACTGCTTGGCGAAGGTTCTACCGGTAAGCAAGTTATTGATGTACCTGGAAAGGAGGTATTCGGCTGGCGAGAGATCTGGGGATTATGGTTGGTGAGGCAGAACTTCGACTTTCAATTCGTTCAATTTTCATAGCAGAATGCCTGGTTGATATTTTGGGCTGTTTTGGGCTGGACGTCTAGACGTCGGCGCATTGAGCCACGTATCCGCTCAAATATTCCTGAAGTCTCTCTGATTACCCTGCACGCATCGATGATGCGGTTTCTTAAGTCCTCTACATCGCCAGGAGTACGGTAAACCAAATGCCTCAAATGGCCCCAAATAGAGAAATCGAGAGGATTGAGATCCGGGGATCGAGCAGGCCAGTTCTGTCGTCTTCATTGACCTATCCACTGATTTGCATATGTTTCAGTTAAATGCTGACGTGCTACTTGACTAAAATGGCCGGGAGCCCCATCATGCATGAAAAACATATCCCTTCTGACGCCCAAAGGAACTTCCTTCAGCAGTACTGGATGCACTTTTCTTAAAAATTGAACGTATGCCTCACCATTTAATCGAGGAGGTAG
Source organism: Leptinotarsa decemlineata (assembly GCF_000500325.1). Classification (NCBI taxonomy): domain Eukaryota; kingdom Metazoa; phylum Arthropoda; class Insecta; order Coleoptera; family Chrysomelidae; genus Leptinotarsa; species Leptinotarsa decemlineata. Next base: position 7,864 of record NW_019296507.1, on the reverse strand, counting down.
AAAATGAGGCCCAATCAAATCATCCCCAATAACTCCGAACCACACGTTGAGAAAAAACTGTTCTAGATGGTTTGTTTCGACAATAGCGTGAGGGTTTTCATCAGCCCATGTGCAATAATTATGAAAATCAATAATCTTGTCCCGAAAAAAAAACTACATTCGTCTGTGAATTCTATCGTCTTCAGAAAGTCACAATTTCTTCTANATTAATCTCTCGTTCGGAAAGTCTCGCGGTAACACTGCCTGTACTCGTTGCAGATGGTAAGGGTATAAGAGTTGTTTCTTTTAAATTCGAAATACCGTCATATGATCAATATTTTGCTGGAAAACAATCTTTCTAGTACTGGTAGTGGGTTGTTCTTCAATCAAATTAAGTTCTGCTTCCTCAAGCTGTGGTGTTCGTACTTCTCGATGGCGATCACAATCCTGCGTTCTTTTGTCGAATGAATCATACATTTCAGTACATATCTTCTAGAAGCTTCTAACCCATTCCCCTGCGACAGACCATAAACGTAATGCATATCAGCCATTTCCTCATTTGTGTATGACATTTCAATAAGAAGTGAATTATTAAAGTAACAAATTAAGGACAGAACAACAACACACAATTAGTAATGATTCAATTTCGAAAATTCACAAACTGACAGCGTCATACCAATTGAAACAATTTCTTGCTGTGAACTGGTTTATTTTGGACAAAAAACCCAGGAGACATTTTTGTTTAGAATGAAACAGGCTATGGAAAATAGATTTTTAAATGGTAAACAAATAATGAGACATAAAGTTACATTGGAAATGAATTTTAGGGTTTGCGTTTTCCACCCCTGACAACCATGGGGTAAACCAAATGAATTTCTGGCTAAGTGTCTTTTTGCTAGTACAAAACGTTAGGTTAATTTCAATATTGTAACTTTTTTAGTGCATGCGGAAAAAATTGTTATACAAATTATATGTACCTCCTTTAAAGGGTTGTGTTTTAACAAGGGATGCTCCAATGAAATTTCTTTATACAAAAGATCCTATCTTTTTGTCGATGAGGAATCACCTCCTTGGATGTTTCACACTTATTTAGTTACACCCTGTATAGATCCATTGGAATAGTGAACTAGACGCCTTCCACATCAACAGCGTAAGACCTTTCATAACTTTCACAATGGAGAAAGAAGTCCACAACGAATTGGCTTTCTTAGGTTTATTGGTGTAGAGGACCGACAGTAACTGGGAAACATATGTATACCGGAAGCCCACTCACACGGGACAGTATCTGTACCACGAATCCAACCACCATCAATCGACTGAAAGAGGAATCATCAGGACTCCATCAGTCCTTGCTTTCGGGCTCTGTAATACGAAAAAAGGTCTTGAGAAGGAACTAGACATCATCAAAAATGATCTTCAACGAAATGGCTACTCCAAAGCGATGGTGGACCAGACTTTGGCTGAAAGACAGCAGGACTCTCGCAAGGAAGAGAAGCCGTCACAACATCAGAACCTACTTAAGATCCGGAAACACTATCCGTAGCTGCCCCACAAAAACCAGACCACCAAACGCAGACTGCGATTCTGAAAATTGAATTTACCGGATAACCTGTGATTACGGAAAATCCTATATCGGTGAAACTAAGAGGCCATTGCCGAGCACAAGAAACACACACAGCGAGGGGAAACCAGCAAATCAGAAATAGCAGAGCATGTTTGGACTCATCAACATAACATCGAGTGGTCCCAAGCTGAGATCATTCACAGGGAGAAACATTTATTTAGGAGAAAATTCAAAGAAGCTGCATATATGTTGTCTAACAATGTATCCAGCCAAGCTAGCGTAGAGATACGCAACATATAAAAACCCATATTCAAGTAAAAAACGGCCAACTTAAGCCAAACGCTTATCTCCAGTTAAACCGGTGAAGCGAAAAAAGGAAGCCGATATAAGTGAAAGTACTCGAATGACCCATAAAAATTTATCTCTGGAAAGAACCAGTCCAGTCATCACCCGAAGACGATTGTGGATACTTACAATCGAAAAGTTGGGAAGGACCCTGGCTTGGAATCTCTTGAATTTTAATGATTATTTTTTGTTCAATTGTTCAAGTTTTACTTGTATACGAAATTGATGAATGTAGCCTTCTACGTGGTAGGAGATCATCATGAAAAATGAGAAATGTTTTATCAACACCTGTAACATCTGAACAGAAATGGTGAAAAAACATATGAAGTATTATTTCTCATTTATCATTTTTTCTGGTAATAATATTATCCATCAGTAATAACAGAAACAAAAGCCGAATCGATTCCTCTACGAAACCCTTCATCACTTGTTAGGATAGATTGCAGCTGGAGAAATAGTTCTGTTGCAAATTATGTGGAACATGTTCTTTCTTACGGATCAGTGGACAATCGTCCTGAAAATCTTGCAAAGAAAATTGGATTAGATGATTCAGAAAATATTTGCTACATGAATAGTATTTCATAAGTGTTGCTCATGTCGAAATATTTCTAGAATGAAGTTTCAACGATGAAAGAGAACGTTTTTACCAAACCCAAACTGTTCATGCAGCTGCAGGTTTGTAAGAATGTATCATCTTTCCCACCAACCAATTTCATAGAGTCTTCGAAGTCCACTAGATACTCGTTTGGACAACAAGAAAATTGTTCCAAATTCTCAGGGTTCTTGTGGGATACTCTTCGTGAGTAGGAAACTAGCAGAAGCAATACTCCTAACCGTCCTGTATTGAATGATTCCGTACACTCTTTCTCGTCGTGTGTTTGTACATCTTTTGCTGGAGAAATCCTCTCTAGTTCACTTTGTAGAACATGTTCAAGAGGTAGCAAAAAGTATGAGACTTTTTGGAACTTCAACTGAAAATGGAAATTTCAACAGGTGATGATCAACTGTATTGCCAATTATGCGCCAAACTTACTGACTGTTATAAGAAAACTAGTAATCTAACTAGTTGATCTTACATTAACACTGATAATTTTCAAAGATTACTCAACCTCTGACGGAAGCCCCAAACTCTTACGAAGGTTCGAAATAGATGAACATTACAATCTAGCAGACCAGATCTTCATGCAGTCATTGTTCACTGTAGTTCTGGTGTTGAATCTGGTCATTATTTCACGCATTGGTTGAAGACGAAATGAAATTGAATTCATTGGAGCCTCTGGAGACACCCTGTATTTTATTCTATGGAAGAGAGAACATTGGCAGATCAAGATCTTCAGATAATGTGTAGATTTTTCCTGCAGGTGAAAAAGCAAATGCGTTACTGGAATTAATCAAGTAGCCTCGTGGCTGCTGGTAAATTTCAAACTGGTTTTCATTATCGCCTTCAATGACATTTGTCTCAAGTTCTTCCATGATTTCGGGGTCAAAGGTTCCATCTTCGTTAATGTCGCTCTGATGTGGTAGAGCATTGATAGAAGCTTGCCCATAACATTGGCCTCAAGCTGAAGAGCATTGCAATCCCGCTTTCCTGCATCCACATCGCGAACCACAACCACTCTTGCAGTTGCAAGAAACACTGTTTGTTAGTAGATTTTCCACGTTTTGTTCTCAATAGGATCTTTTTGCATAAATGAAAACATCAAAAATCATTTGAACTATTTAAACGCCAAATATCTTCAAACATCACCAAGTGCAATGAAGAAAAAGAAAGTTGTGGATTGCCTTTATTTTTTTCTTTCTCTGGCTGACAAATTTTGATTGATCTGAAATGAATTTTTCAACGTTCAACTCTTTGATGAATTACCTTCTTTATGATATTATGAGCAAGGCTTGCAGGTATAGGGGTTTTGATCGCAAACGTTCTAATCGATCAAAATTAGTTGTGAGAACATCAAAATAGTTGTTATCCTGTTTGAATGTAGAAGTCTCACAAATGTATCAATAGAGGAGTAAATTTACTTCGTATATTAGTAAAAAATGCCATGTGAGGTTATACATGAACACAGTTAGACAACAAATTTATTCTGTGAAAGAGAATGAATTTTATTGTGCTGAAAGTAGCAATAATAAGTTTAAGAAGTTGATAAAATATCCTCAGCGTTTTGCACTCTTCATATTGATTTTGAAAAGGTTCCGAAATAAATTTGATGATATAAGACACACAGAGAGAGAGAGAGAGAGAGAGTTTA
>NW_019296504.1:0-11315 GCF_000500325.1 Leptinotarsa decemlineata | reverse complement strand
ATTTATACTACAATTTCTATTTCGTTTTTCTCAGATATGATATATACTTGTGCTAGCGTTTTTTCCAATTCTCAAAGCAGTTCTGATATGCAATTTTTGGTATATCCTTGAACTCTTAGCGATTCCGTTTTGATCTCCTCAATCATCGCAAAACACCGTCCTTTCGTAGGTCTCTTCAGTCTTGGGAACAGGAAAAAGTCACAGGGGCCAAATCTGGTGAATACGGTGGCTAAAGCATTATAACGGTGTTGCTTTCGGCCAAAAAACTACAAAGAAGCGTTGATGATGGAGCAGGTGAATTATCGCGATGCAAAAGCCATAATTTTTTTTCCACATTCCGGACGTTTTCTTTGCATAGCTTCTCGCAAGTGGCGCATAACTTCTAGATAATACTCTTTATTGATGGTACGACCACGTAGCAAGAACTCCTGGTGCCCTATGCTATGATATCTGAAGAAAATAGTGAGCAAAACCTTAACGTTTGATCTTGGCTTTCCTCGGCTCTTCCATTGGGACTAATGGACTTTGGTTTCGATTTGAGATGCACTGTTTGGAACCTTTGGTGTAGTAATGAATATTACGGAGTTTTTCCCAACAACGAACCGTTATTTTAACACCTCGACACATTTCGATCACCAAGTGATAATATTCAAGAGGAAGATCAAACTGATCACTTGGTGATCAAAACACGTGTCGAGATGTTAAAATAACGGTTTGGTGTTGGAAAAAAACTCCAGTAATATTCATTTGGCTTCGAAGTCATCAGTTATAACCATTTTAAGAAAATCTGGATCGCCTTTGACGTCATTTAACAACTCCTGAGCGATGCTCATTGGACGTTTTTTAGACTAAATTCAGCAATTCGAACTTCGCTATCATAAGCTTCATGTTCAAAATTCTCGAAAAAATTTGACTTGGGCCAACCAATATGCCAACATCCTCAGCAACTTTTCTAATAGAGATTTGGGTCGAGGTAGGTAGACTAAGGCTGTATATGCAGAGTGGATATTGTGATTGTGACAATTTTCTGAATGATACTGGTTTTTGTTTTTATGTATGATACTGGTAATATCTGTATTTCCTGTTTATCCTGTTTATTAAAGAGTTACTTACATGATTTTTTCTATTCGCTTTGCACAAATATCTGAATGTTCTTTTCTGTAGTACGAAGATGTATGGAAAACGTTTGTTAGTGCATGAGTCTCAAAATTGTATTCTGTATCGTAGGTAGGACTTCACCAAAGCATTATACTCATTTTAGGCTGGCTGATAACCAAGTTTCTTAATAACTGTTTTGATAGCAAAACACCCTGAGGCGATTTATTCACTCAGCAAGTAATAATGTTGAATGTTGAGAGATTTGCATCACACCAATTGCGCAAAGTTTGGCATTACAGATCTGCTGAGTAGGAGGATCTTCAAGACATTTCCGAAATTTCGCCTGGCTAGATGTTTGTTCAGCTCTAATGATCCATCAACGTGTGCTTCTGAATTTATTCTATCATCCATGGATGCATTTATCCGTTTTTCAATGAAACTACTTGTGTTCAACACAAGTTGCGAGCGAGCTGTCGCCGCAAAAATTCCAGTATCGAAAACCGAACTGGGTTTGTTAATGTTTGAAACAGCTGCAAACTTAGAATAAATGAAAACAAAGAAGTTCACAATCGGAGAATTAGGGATAAACTGCATGCCAATCCCAACGGGTCTAGATCCTTCTGGTTGGTAACCAAAAGTTTATAAAATTCACAATTTCACCACTAACACAAGCGGATCGTTTAATTGCAATAACAGCCATACAAAAAGCAAATCTACTAGCTGAACAATTTGCGTCCCACTCTTCGGTCGATTTTCTGGGAAAGGCACCACCCACTATTCCCAAACTAGAATTCAAAATGCTGGAAATCACTTGTCGACAACGACTAGTCAGGCGAATTTTGAAACAGCTCAATATCAACAAGGCGTCTGATCTTGATGAAGTGCCCGTCATCGTACTTAAAAATTGCGCAAATGAACACTCAAAAGTGTTTTGCAGACTTTTCAACCTGTCTTACAAGAAAGTTGTTTTCCTTTTTGTTGAAAGATTGCTCGCGTTCAGCCCATTCCCAAAAAGGGCAAGTAAAATCTTCCAAATGACTATAGACCAATCACTTTGCTATCATTGATTTCAAAAATCGTGAAGGAAGCCACTATATGCTCAAATATTTGAAAAGCTTCATTATCTTGAGCGAACATCAATATGGCTTTCGGAAACAAAGATCAACAGAAGACCTTCTATCGTAAGTCACCCATATTTGGAATAACGCCATCGAGAAACATGGAGAATCGGGAGCTGTTGCGAGTTATGTGAAGAGATTTTGCAGACTATCCAAGGAAATGCAGTGCTTGCAGATTCCCACCCCGGATCCAGAAACGATTATCATCGTAACTTTTTATTCATTCATTTTGCAGATCTCGATGTGAGAAGTTCTCTAGAAATTTATATTGTAATTTTGAATAAAATAAATTGTTTTTAAAAACGGTTTTCGACTTCATTAATAGTTTGAAGTCACGCAGTTTAAAGTATTTTATATATCAACGGCGATCGAATGATTCCTTGGGATACCTCCAGATACAGTTTGAGATTTATTATAGACGTTTTCGAAAAATCCCGTTCAGGTGAAATCAATAAGATTAAAATTGCACAATTCATTATATCTATTCAATTCATATTTCGTTATTTTCATTTTCTGATGTCCGTTGTTTATGGCCTGCCATGGAGAAAGAAGATTGAGAGTGCGAAAGCTTAATAAATTCGTTCTCGAAGATCTTACTTTTAGACTTGCGGTCGAACTCATCCCGACGAAGTTTGCGAGTAATTTATGTGGCTCAGAGCCGCCATAATCGCGAATGGCAAAAAAGATAACACAATCGGATTTTCTCGAACGCCTGCTGCTGCTGCTGCTCCTGCTGGCCACCCCACCGCCGTTCAGTATGCTCGACACCCTCTCACCACCAGGACTCATGACGATATCGCCTTCGAGGACGGGATTCTGGACGAATGGGACGTCTTCCAGTAAAGCAGGAAATAATAGTTAGAGGAGTCGAAGGAACAGGGTAGTTTTTAGTGAGGGCCATATGCTTTTTTCACCTCTTGATAGATATTTGATAGGTTTGGTTTCAAAATTATTGAAATAGGCAAGTGATATCATGAATATTTCTTTTTCAGTGTCAAAATTTCTTGAACTACTCACCTTATAAAAAAATCATAACGATAATTATTAGTAGATGGAAGGTGAACCACCAAACTTTTTATCATTTATTATTGTTTTTCCCTGATATTTTTGAACTAATATCAATATCATTCACTATTCAAATATCGAGTTGAGAGGGCTTTATTTTTTCCCAAATATCAACTATTGAATTTATGTAAAAATAAATAAAAAAGTTACACCGTATTTCAACGACTTATATACCTTTTCCTCAAATTTGTATAGGCTTGGAATATCATATACGCTTGCTATTTTTTTTACCTTAGTTTACATTTCGTAGAACATTTTAACACCAACTTTTGTTTTTTTATTCAACTGCTTTGAAATCCTTATAGTTTTCTATATCATAATAATGATTGGCAAAATGAGATAAACAAGTGAAAATATGACTNACCTTTTCCTCAAATTTGTATAGGCTTGGAATATCATATACGCTTGCTATTTTTTTTACCTTAGTTTACATTTCGTAGAACATTTTAACACCAACTTTTGTTTTTTTATTCAACTGCTTTGAAATCCTTATAGTTTTCTATATCATAATAATGATTGGCAAAATGAGATAAACAAGTGAAAATATGACTTGTTATCCAATGTTACAGGGTTTATTAGCCGTGGTCTGCAGAGCATTATGTGAGTATTGTTTCGTAAAATTTGTTATCACTGTCTCCGTTTTTACTTTTATACTCACATAATAACAGACCATTTCACTACATGTCAATAATCTGCACTTCCCCGTCAAAACGGGGCAATAGCGTAGGTACATGAGAGTTGAAAGCATAATGAAACCTTATTTAAACCTCTACGGGGCAAGAGCGTAATTCATATCAAATCTATATTCAACTGCTTCTCGCCGCATTCAGTTATCTTGCTTGGTTTCAGAGTTGTTTTATTTGAAAAATACAGACATCTTTTGGTGAAATTTTCAGGGTTTGGTTGATTGAAACGTCTACGTATTGTGGAATATTTAAGCAAGCTCAAGTACTCGTAAATAAACTGTTATGAAGTAAGTATAAGGAAAACAACTCTAAAACAAAATAAACTAAATATGTACATATACTGTCACTGGTCCCAAATATTTTTGCCATTGAAACTTATTTCGTCCGGTTCCAGATTCTACTAGGTTCGTTTTGTAACTCTAACTCATTGATTGTATTTTCCAACAATGTGAAATATATATCAATTATGAATGGATTACAATTTCTTTTGCGGGCTACTTTCACGCTTTTTGGCTTTTTTATCGACGAATTATTTCTTCTAGCGAACCCAAGAAAACACTTCCAGGGGTTCCGTCCTTGAAAGGAGTCTTAATCTTGTTTGACTGAACGAACTGTCCAACAAGCTGAAGTACTTATTTTCTGGACAAACCAAATCCATATTTCTTCAACTTCAGAAGAAAAGAATAAATGTCTTTCCTGTAACAAATTTCAATTTCCATTAAACGAGAAGTCACGCCCTTTTTTTCGTGCTACTAGCCACTACCTTTTGCAGAACAAATATCACAAAAACAGTTGAATCCTCATCGCTCACTCACCGTGGACAGTTCATTATGTTTTCGTCAAAAAATTGCTCAATTGTTAGATCACTAATCAAATACAAGTCCACAATTTGGTACCCTTCATATGTATACTGTGGATATTGTTGAATTTGAAACTGTTCAAAACAAGTTTTCAAGCTACTCTGGGATATCATATTGGTGAATATAACTATAACATTCTCAACTTCAATACTCTGGATCATAAAAGATTAGAATCAGATCTTACACTAATGCACAATTTCTCCGGAAGCTGTTGAACTCATAACTTCAAATGTCAATCCAAAGAGAACAAGAAAAAAATAATACAGAAAAATACAGAAATCTACCCTTTCATCATTCTAACTATGACCAAAATGAGTCTATAGGTAGAAATTTCAGACTTGCTAATACTTACAATATGGATTTAGAATTTTTTAATGCTTCTTAGGAAAACATTTGAAAAGACTAGGAAACGATTGTAATCGATTGGTTTATTTTTGCCTTCCTTTTTTATATTTTTTCTTACATCTAGCTGATAGTTATAGTACATATGTGTGAATTTGGTATTATGAAAATAGGCCGTAAATAAATTAATAAATAGGAACGAGAGAACAAGAGAATTTATCTGATTGAAGCTGGGATGATTCTGCAACCGTGTTAGGAATCACACGTTAAAAGGTAGGACCTCGTTAGTCCTTAGCTCGCACAAGTTTCTCAACTTCTGAGAGTTGTCGTTCGTATGGGGGCGACAGTTGATTAACTGAAAAACAGATTTTTCAAACAGATTGCTAGATGTTTGAAGCTGGACTTACTACATTTTTGGATTTGTAATGCACTGTTTGGAATCTTTGGTGTAGTAATAAGTATTACTGGAGTTTTTTACCAACACCAAACCGTTATTTTAACACCTTAAGAGGGAAATCAAACTCAGTTTGATCTTCCTCTTGAAGATGATCACTTGGTGATGGAATACGTGTCGACGTGTTGAAATAACGGTTTGGTTTTGGGAAAAAACTCCAGTAATATACATTTTTGGATAATAACATTGATTTCTAGAATATATTCACTATTCTCATGAACAATATTTTGGGCAATATTCAACAAAATGTTTCAAAGAAAATGTCAGAAAATAGTCGAGAAAAAATCAAATATTCCCTTTTGTTTTTTTATTCAACTGNCAAACAGATTGCTAGATGTTTGAAGCTGGACTTACTACATTTTTGGATTTGTAATGCACTGTTTGGAATCTTTGGTGTAGTAATAAGTATTACTGGAGTTTTTTACCAACACCAAACCGTTATTTTAACACCTTAAGAGGGAAATCAAACTCAGTTTGATCTTCCTCTTGAAGATGATCACTTGGTGATGGAATACGTGTCGACGTGTTGAAATAACGGTTTGGTTTTGGGAAAAAACTCCAGTAATATACATTTTTGGATAATAACATTGATTTCTAGAATATATCCACTATTCTCATGAACAATATTTTGGAAATAAAATTGGCAATTCATCAAAATGTTTCAAAGGAAATGTCAGAAAATAGTCTAGAAAAAATCAAATATTTCCTATAGCATTTTATTCAATAAATTATAAAAGCATAAATACAATTCAATTCGATTAATTTACGAGAGAGACAGTTTCTTAACTCTCCTTTTTTGTTTTAGAAAACGTATTGGATGATTTTCGTATTGATACAAATGAGTATTTGATGATATGATTAGTAAAATCATACGTATTATGCATTTTTAGATTGCAGTATTTTCTGGGATCGCCTGCGAAAAGTACATCCTTCTTCAGCATTGTTGGCACACAGCTCTGTGTGGCTACAATTCGGGCGGGCCATCATCTCAAGACATTGGCAGCCATATTCTGGGCTTGGCGTTCCGTGGCTGTTCAATGCTCAATGACGTCATTTATCGCGAGCTATTTAAAAAGAACGTCGTCTCTCCTTATTTCTCTTCCACTTTCCCGCACTGAAATCGTTTAAATCGGCTTAGCGACCCTCGAGCTATAATCAAATACTGAGCTTTGACATTTTCCACATAGTTTCAAAATTGTATTTTGTTTATCTGGCCCGGCGAAGTGATAATCTCGTCGGAATCGAGAAATGTATCGCCTTTCTTATTGAGTTTTATAATGAGGTTAGGGTTTTGTAGTTTTGACGAAGCGGGAAAAGTTGATCGATGGGGTCAGGAGTGGGATAATTCGATATGGCGTTATCTCGGGTGTAATTTGTTTCTGGGAAAATGATTTCATGCTATTGGATTGTAAAGTTGTCTTATTATATATTCCTATACAATAGTTTCATTGGAATTTATTGGAGCATTTTTAACAATTTTTAATTCAATATCCATAACAAAGTGTCATTAAAATAACATCATGTACTTGACAATTCATTCAAGATATGAAAAGAGTTTTGAAAGTACTTTCAGTTCACGAAAAAAAAGTTTTGAAGAATAGTAATGTAATATAGAACAAACTTGATCGCGAAGAGGTACTGCTTTTGTGAAATTACCACCTTATCACATATTTATATTTCAAAAAGTACCTATTTAAGGGTGTGAAATTCCTTCAATCTGAAACCTTATAAGTTGAGTTCAGAGATGTGTACACTAAATGAAATTAATTTCAAAAATCCAATCAACAATTCATAAACGATAATCAATAATTACTTTTTTTTTGTTCGAAATTCCGTAAACGAGTCCTAAGAAAATATGGATTACCACAAGGCAGCGTTCTAGCTTCCTTGCTCTTCCTAATATATACGAGTATTAACGATTTGTCATTTGACAAAAATAGGTGAATAACCATAGTAATCTAAAACATAATTGAGCCAGCCACTGATTGGTTCAATCCAATTGAATTACGAATCAATAGAGATAAAACGGTTTCAATGATATTCTCAAACCAAGGAAATGTTACTCAGCCGTTGAAGTTTTTAGGAATTCATCTGAACAACAACTTAGAAAACTCGCACGGGCAAGTAGGTAAGCAAAGATTATGATATCAGACAGGTTAGAATGAATTTGAGCAGAGAAGTGGTTATCATGATTTACCATTCGCTCTTTCATAATGGTATGACATATGGACTACTGAATTGGGGACATTCTATCCACAATCTATTCTATATTGCCTTCGCCAGTCATATGCAGTGTGTCTCAAATTGTTCGATGCAAATAGACACATTTTTTAGCTCAAATTTTCAAATGTAATCAAATGTACAGTTACCTAGAAAAGTTGGTTAGATTTACATGATTCACACAAATCCGAATCAGAATTCCAGCTCTTATAGCTCTCAAACGAATTTCATTCAGCTTTGTTGCCAATTTGCGACTCAAATTCTTCACAAATAGAAAACTATTTTATTATCAATTTGTCAGAAAATATTTCAAAAAAAGTTCTGTATCATCCCAAACTCAGATAACATACATCAATTCACATATCGATACATAAGGAATATTTTAACACATATAAAAATTGTTGAATGAATTTTATTCATTCAACATTCATGTCAATGTGACATGTCAAGTTTTTTTTGCACTTCGTTATAAACCAATTCTTTCCGATTCGTGAGTCCCTGTTTCTCCATTTTTCTATTGATAGTCCAAAATATAAATCCCCATCACCAAACAGCACACATCTTTCGTGAGAGATTCATTATTGCTGTCAAAACCATCGAAGAAATGTGTTGAACACTGGATAGAAGACGGAGGAGTAATGAAAATGCAATGATGATGCAAATTTTCATGATAGAATTCTCAGAGATGAAAAGTATACTTTATCTAGCAGTTATCACGCAGATCACAGAGGAACTATCTTCTACAACTGAACACGATGCAAGTATAAAATATTCGTTTTGTCAATATTGCAATAAGAAATTCAAAACTACAAAAGGTTTGAGAATCCACTTTTCAGAAATTCATAAATCTGAGTCAACAACGTTTTCCTCTTCCATCCAAACCTGTACAATGAGTCCGAATGTTGAATCCAAATCTAGTGCAAATTCTACCAAAGCTATCAATGATAGACTTTCTCTATACAAACTCTATTCTCACACATTGAAGAGAATTCCCAAAGGAGCAAGAATGTGTGCTACAGAAGCTTTCAGCAAAGCTATTGATGAATGCATTCAGAGCAATTCAGAGCAATCACTGGGAATATTTGCTTTGTTTTGCATACAGATGCTTTTGTCTTCCACCAAATAAAGAAAATCATAAAGTCTCTCACTTCACTTATCAAGAAGAACATTTCCAATACCTGTCAAGAAATTTCCATTCACAAATTCGAGAGTGGATCTAAAAAGAAAACTAATTTCTCAAAATCTGTAATAAATAAAGTTTCGGATGGCGATCTCACTACGACAATCCGTATTTTGACTTCAACGGACAGTTTTGCAGATTTTGATAATATTACGTTAACTGAACTTCAAGCTAAACATCCCGCTGACGTCTGTCAAGAACGTATACCTGACACGAACTGCACTCCACTCCAAGTTGATGAAAAACAATTATTGAAAGCAATCAGATCATTTCGCACTGGTTCGGCAGGAGGAATAGACTCCCTCAGACCTTTCCATTTACAAGACTTGACATCAAAAAGTTCTGGTTGTAAAGGTGAAAAGCTTCTGCCTTCTTTGACTTCCTTGTGTAACTTTTTACTGAGCGGTCGACTGAATCCCGATATTTGTCCTATTTTGTATGGTGCCTCTTTGATAGCATTAAAAAAAAGATGGTGGCATTCGCCCCATTGCTATTGGTACCATATTTCGTCGCCTTGTAGCGAAATTATCTTGTATTTATGTTTCTGGTTTTTTAGGAAATTTATTTCGTCCTGTTCAATTTGGTTTTGGAACTCCAGGGGTATGCGAAGCAGTTGCACATGCTGCACGTCTCTTTTTAAATGAGCATCCCAATCCATTTTCTCAAATTTTTGTTAAAATAGATTATAAAAACGCCTTCAACATGATTCACAGAAACATCATTTTACGAAAAACCCACGAAATTATTCCTCACCTTTTTCCTTTTATCAACCAATGTTATCGAAATTCAACATTTTTGAACTATGGAAAAAATACTATCTTATCTCAGAGAGGGGTTCAACAATGCGATCCTCTAGGTCCTGCTCTTTTCTGCCTCACTTTGAATGAACTGACAAAGTCTATCAACACCGATTTCAATTGTTGGTACCTAGACGATGGTTCAATTGGTGGTAATATAGATTCTGTTCTCCAGGAATTTCAAAAAATAATTTATCTCTCTAATGATCAGTTCTCTGTGTGTTTCTTATTGGTCCATATCCTAATCTGGTTTCGTACCAGTGATTTTGATACCCCCAGAGCTGGTTCAGGACCTATATATGAAGTTGATGATCCGCGTCTAGCGCATTCATCAGCTTTATCATTACCTGTGATTCCTGAATGACCTGGCACCCAGTACAAAGTTAATTTGTTCCTGTTTGCAGTTTTGATGTCACCTTCGGGTTTATCAGAGTCCCTAGTGCGCTCTTGCTGTCTGTAAAAATATTGATCCGCTCATTTCTTTGAGGTCTCAACCAGGTGTTTTTTCCAAACATGTTTTCGGGATGACTAAAGGCTCGCGCAAACCGGAGCGAACGCGAACGCGGTGGCGGACGCGGTGGCGATGCGGTCGCGAAGCGAACAAAACCACCGCACACCAATGCGTTCAAAGTGTAAGAAACGATATGGATTTTGAAGAGGAAACGTTGCTTCTCGCCATGTTAATTGACGAAGATGGTGAACCTCAAAAGTAAGTATAAACTAATCTTGTTTCTTAATAAATAGATATAGTTATAAACTTGACCTGTATATTTTTTTGTAGAAAGAAGCGAAGAATTTGGATTCACGATATTAACTTAACTCGTGAAATTCAAGGAGAATTTCACACATTATATCACTTTGTTTTCCGGGAATTTTGATATGTTAGGATCGAGGTCTGAATCCCTCCGATTTCAAAGTTTATGTGTCGATAGTCTGAACAATTTTCCACGTCGGACACATTCCATTTCCGAACGTAGTTACTCACAAATGTGATTCCCATTGTTACGTCTATCACTTCACTACGTCTCGCATTTACGAAAGTAGGTTTATTGCCTATGTTCAAAATGTCCAAGTTATTTGCCATAATAAACTGTAGTAAGTGCTCACCTCTTTCATTGGTGTTTGTGCTTCCCCAGGTTAGGTGGTGTGCATTGGCATCACAGCCAATTATAAGTTGTAGTCCCTTTGCTTGGCAGGCCCTAACCAACTCCTCCACTTCCCTGGTTGATGGTGGTTCCGGACTGTCGCCCCCACCAGCTGTCTTTATTTTGACTGCCGTCAAGTCTCTGGAACACAAATTACTCAAAGGCAGTAAATTTATTCCTTTACGGATGATTATGCATGTTCTTGGGGTCTCTGAGGTTCTGTTATAAATTAACTCCCCTCTGATGCCCCCAATTCCATTATTTTTCCCCTGTACACCCAGGGTTCTTGTATGAGAGCAATATCAAACCCCCCCATCACTTTGGTAAGGACAGCCGAGGCCCCCTTACTG
>NW_019296503.1:0-11168 GCF_000500325.1 Leptinotarsa decemlineata | reverse complement strand
GGGTTTTCTGACCGTGATCTGCTTTATTTATATCGTTCTTCTGTTTTGAAAAAATCTGTTCAAAATCTGTTTTTCCGTTAACCAGCTATCGCACCCATACGAACGACAAACCTCAAAATTCAAAACTTTTGCGAGCTAAGGATTAACGAGGTCTTACCTTTTAACGTGTGATTCCTAACACGTGTTGGACGTGAAGGACAGATAGCCAGCTTTTATTAATTTTCATTGTCTCTTCTATACAGAGTGGTCCAACAAAAAGTATGCACCTTGCTTCCCTCCTTTTTTTGGTACTTAACGCAAACATGCTTGGACAGATCAATTTTGCTTTCGAGGGGGACATATTTTAGATGTATTTTTCTACCTGTGCCTTCAACCCCCTAGCGAGGGTGTATAACAACCCTAAAATTTTTAATGGAAATGGGGGTCGAGTGATATATCATATGAAAGGACACAGAATTATCTTTTCAATGATACCTAATTTGTTGTATTTCACTCAAACATGTAGGTATTATGAAGAAAAACAACTACAACCCAGTAGTTTGAAATGTGTAATTGACTTGGTAGAATCCTACTTCAGCAAGTACTGTAAATGTGACCTATTTGCTTACATACAATAATACAGATTTTGTTCAAATCTATTCCTAACATTCTGTAGCATATCAGGTGTTATACTTCTGCACTCTGCTGTAATTTGTTGGCAAAGATCTTCTATGGACTCGGGATGCGTAGCAAAACATTCATTTTTCAAGTGTACCCAACGGAAAAAGTCTAAAGGCGATAAATAAGGTGACCTAGCAGGCCATTCGATGGGGCCTCTCCTTCCAATCCACCGTCCAGGAAACCGGTCATCTGAAAATTCTCTTACCGGAGCAACATAGTGAGGAGGTGCTCCATCTTGCTGGAAATGAAGCCGATCATCATTATGATCTTGGTCATTTCCAATTATTTCTGTTATGAGAGGATCAATTGTATAGGTAGACCTCACCAGATACGATATGACTACCTAATATGCCACACCAGACATTTATTTTTTAAGGGTACCTACTGGGTATGGACCTCTCGAAATAAGTGTGGGTTACTGCCATCCCAGTAACGGCAATTATGCCTATTCACAGCTCCATTCTACTAAAATAAATGCTCTTTGAGTCTTTTTTCGAAGTTTCTCAACGTGTGGGATCTGAATTCCCTGAGCAGGAATTGTAGAATTTAGCTTCGTTCTATGCGAAGCTGCGAGTAAAACTAGAAGCTAAAATACTTGTTCCTTCATTCAAAAACATGACAAAGAGGTTGGAGTTACATTTTAACAACCTTCGAACTAACCAAAATCTATACATCCCTCCTCATTCGACTGCAATGTTCAAATAATCATTTTCCTTTCACGCTGTATTTTTTTACAACACGATAATTGAAGATCTCATGCAATTCTCGAAACCCAAATTCCAAAAGAAGGTAAAGGCAAAACTCAATAAGTGATCAGAGGAATTGAATTTTTATTTTAAAATATGTTACTTCTTGTATACTTCTAACAATTTGTTGTATCACACAATCATTTTTTGTCCATTTATTCTCTTTTCTTATAATGCATATTAGGTTAAGGGTAAGGTTGAGGGTAAACTTTGCATATGGGGTATCATTAAAGACTAAATAAAGTATATTTTTATTATTATCATCAAAAGCGCAAAATAACGTTAACCACATTTCCCATTCGTGAAAAATGCCTTCCCCGCTCCTGCTCGAACAAGCTCCGGATCTTCATTAATGCTAAACTATTTTATTTGGTCAGCTAGAGAACGGACCTGCAACATCCGGTGCCATCTCGTGTGCCAAGCGGTTGTGCGAATCGGCAACATCTGCTCGCTCAAAAATACCGCTGCGGAGATATTAATATGTGTTCTGTCACCAAAAAACTTAATTGCTCTTCATGTAGCTTCCTCAAGACGAGCTATTTCTGGGTTTGTTACTATCGTGTTCTGAAGCCGATAAAGTTTGCTTGATTTGCGTCATTTCGAGAATATGGCTGTAAGTTCAGTGAAGGATATTTATTGATTCCCAGTGAACTTTGAGGAACAGCCAAACAGCCAGGAGAAAGATAAGTGGGAATGAGTCGATTGAATGAACAAAAATAATATGTTACAATTGAATTTGTTTGAGAATATTCACAGGGGCGACTAGTTTTTTCGGCAAGACCAAAAGTAAGAAAATCTTCAAAAGGAGAGCAAGAAAATAACTACTCACACTGAAAATTCTACTTTCACACAAAAATTTCTACAGTTCCTACTCTGAACAATCATGAAGGAATTGAAACAAATACCATTCTCAGTAACATATTACAAGAAATAACAAGGAAAGGAATTTCTGACAAAAACATAACAATCTGGACTGACAGCAGACAATCCCTATTAGCCTAGAACAGACAACGTGTTACCACAAGGCTAGTACTGGAGTGCCACCAAGATTTAGCCAAAGCCTTGGTTGATAATAACATCACTCGACCTCAGAAAAGCGAACTTCAGGCGCTCTGATAAGCCAAGGTCTCCAATGTTAATGAAGAAGACCCCATGCATTGGCTTATCCTTGTGTTTCCGCAGAAGTAAGGTGATCTCTGCGGCTTTTACCTGAGCTTTTTGCTGAACGGGTTTCAACTCGGTGACAGAGTTGTAGTCACCTCGTTCAGAGTTGAAAACTATACCGAGTTCATCAGCTGCTCGGGTAGCTGCCCTAAGGAGAAATGCTCCAATTCCTGCTCTATTATGGTCACGGACCATGCAGAGAAGGGGATCCGAACTCCTGATGTCTTCACAGGCTTTATCCAATACCATTCTGTTATGTATACACTCCAAACTCAAAAATCCACGGCCTGCCTGTTGCCGAGGGAAGTACAACCGTGGTACGGACGATTTGGGATGCAAACTCCTCTAGAGATGCATCATTTTTTGGGTCTGTATGTCGAGTTGATACAGCTCCTCCCGAGTCCACTTCATTACTCCAAACGAGTAGAGTAAAATTGTTGAGGCAACTTTATTCTTCCCCGATAGTTTTGATGACCAGATTTGTCGAAGTTTCGCTGATACTGGCCGCGGAGAGAGTTTTTCACTGCAGTCACCTCTTGCGAGTGGCGTTGTTCCACCCCGAGGTAAGTATACGTCTCTCTCTGCACATCCTCCCCGTAGTCCCCGCATCGTCCTCTCTTGAGATGAACCATTGCACATTTGTCTTTCCCGAATTTCATACCGATAGCATGCGTGTACTCTTCCACCACCCTCAAGGACTGATGGAGATCCTTCTCTCCCTCGAGTATTTCTGAGCGCAACAATTAATGGCAATAGTGAGATGCAGAATAGAAGGGGACTGAAGGAATCACCCTGAAATACACCCCTTCTGAAAGTGACCCACCCTGTTTGGACTCGTGCTTGATCAGATGTTATGGTGAAGCGAGTTCGCCAAAGTGGTATCAGTTGTTCAATGCATCTCACTATGTTATCGGGTACCGCAAGGAATTTGAGCAAATGCAAGATGAGCTCATGCGAAATTGTATCAAATGCCTTACGGTAATCGATCCAGGCCATAGATAGGTTACGCTTAGACCTCTTGAAATTGAATGTCCCAAAAGTCACGAAGTTTTCACCACCCAAATATAAAGTCTATCCTGTGTAGTGAATTGTTTCCTCCCAGTCATCATGCAAGTGATATCTGAAATTGAATTGTATGAAAATCCAGCAAACCAGTGGAATCGCCAACTTCGAACAATCTTCACGTGCGCGTCACTCAAATCTGAAAATGAAGTTTCAAACACCCTAACCACTAACTTATTTCTTTGTCGCTCAGAGATACTAACTTTCATTTTTGAAACGAATCCACCACGGACGAAGGGGTGAAATACGCCCGAAGTTCTGGCTCAGATCCTCCAGATTTATTGTTTGAAACTCACGTAATTTTGATGACTAACTCCTCGAATACAATTCTGGTCATGTAATAAAGGACATCTGGATAATGTACTTCGAAAGTGTTAAATCTTGATTCAGCCCCGTTTAACGTCTCAAGTTTTGTGTTCCGCAGACATCCGCCTGGGTTTGCTTTTGCATGTACTACAGGAAGGTTTCAGTAATATATCATTGGAGCTGCTATAG
Source organism: Leptinotarsa decemlineata (assembly GCF_000500325.1). Lineage (NCBI taxonomy): Eukaryota > Metazoa > Arthropoda > Insecta > Coleoptera > Chrysomelidae > Leptinotarsa > Leptinotarsa decemlineata. The sequence goes on along the minus strand of NW_019296503.1, from coordinate 7,041 downwards.
GGAGTATCACAACAGTTTCGAATGAGGGAAATGAGTTTATCTTTGATGACTTCCGTGTGAACGTCTGAAGAAGCTAGCCCCTAGCGCTAGCGAAACGTCAGGAAGAATTTCCAAAAATCGACGGCCTTGAAACCCGAATAAAAATAGTGACCCTGAAAACCTCGGACGCGAAAGTCTAAACCATTTTATGAATAGTTGTTCACTGAGATATAAAAGTAATGTTATGCATGTTTCAAAGACTTTTGAATATCAATTATTACTGTAGAGATGAATTTCACCAGAGGCTTTATAACCTGGGGGCTTCTTGACTGGAATGTTTTTATCAGTGGCTTTACGCTTTGTGGCTGAAGATAACAAGTGTTTTGTTTCAGCTATGGATCGTAGGACAAGAGGTTTCAAACTGTTGAGCTTAATAAAACATCCGGCCAACGCTTTGAATGACATAACTAACGATAATTCTGGAACATCAACTCGTAATTCTATAGAATTAAACACGACAATAAAACTGTTCAAAGACAAAGATCAAGACAATCATTCTGATACAAAGAGTGCGGAAAATAAAAAGTGTTTTGCAGAAGAATGCGAGGAAAAACGACTGTAGTTTTTTTTCTTGCTCTTGCAGAATTAGAACAAGAAATTCATCTGAATCAGACCTAGGAAAAACAATGATTTATCATCCGGCATAGAGCAAACGGATACAAACTTTGATAGTTTTATTTTTTCCGGTGAGATGGTCAATGACAATACAACAAACGATATAGACGCTCCAACAAAACTCCTATGGATTTGGAAAAAACCTACGAGTAGGAAATATTAGCAATGGAGATAATGATGAAGAAGATACAACAAATAATCCAGAAGGAGTAGATAATGAAAACAATGACCCTTCATATCAAATCGGCAATGATAGGAAACAACATTTTGCTGAGGAAAATAATGATTCTAGTGAAGAAGTTTCACGAAAAAGGAAGAAGAGAAGATTTTCTGATTCTGCAGAATGGAAATATAATACTAATAAAATAAATAGAGAGAAAGGGGTTGAGTATACGGGTAGAAAAAATAACAAATTCGACAGAAAGAAAAGTAAGAGAGTAATGAAACCGATATGTCTGTGTACAAACAAACCATTGAAAATCGGTAAAGAAATAATAATTCATTGTTACAAACTGACGAATGAACAGCGAAAATTAATTTTCGCGAAGTTTTGGTCCCTTTCATGGCCTGAGAAAAAGAACTACATTTCTGCAAAAGTCTTGAAAAATAAAACGAAAAGATCAAGGCATAGAAAGGATCCGGGAGTAAGCCAGAGCACATCTTCGTATGAGTATTCTCTTAAGAACAAAAGCGTAGAAATTAGGGTTTGTAAGCTCATGTTTTGCAATACGGTAGGAATTTCTATGAGAACCATATCAGAGTGGATAAAAGATGAAATTTATAGCCCAGCCAAAAGTGAAAATGAACAGAATAGTGATAAAAATATACAAAAAAACCTTCACGTTCTTCTTTAAAGATCTTTATTTACTGTTTAAAGATAATTGGTGTGTAGGACATAATATAACTACATTATCCATTGCCACATTCTCAAACATGTTCGAAGATCTGAGTAAAGCATTGTTTTTGCCAAAAAAAGACGAATGCAATGTCTGCATAAGCTACAAGACGATGGACCTCCAGTGAGTACTTTCGTGTCCAAAATCGAACGTATGAGCTCTATACTCTAGCCATATTTGTACTCTGAACAAAGATGGCTATTGTTTTCTCTAGCATGAAGGTCAAGGGGAGCTCAGTGCCAACTGTTTTTCATCAATAATTTATAACTTCTTGATAAGTAATGTAATTCCCAGCTTGAGCCAATGCAACAAATAATATTATATAGTGACGGTTGTAGCGCTCAAAACCGTAATTGCACTTCAAGCAACGCGTTGTCAAATCTTTCACTCATAAAAACATGTTTGTATCATCCAGAAATATTTAGAAAAAGGCCACACCTAACTAGAGTGTGATTCTATGCATTCTACCATAGAGAGTCAACTAAAAGGTAGAACCATTAATGAGCCAGCTGATATGACTCCCTATATAAATTGGCTCGAAAAAATCTCAGACAGTATGAGGTGAGCTATTTAGACTTCAGTAAACTCAATTTAATAAAATCAATTAGACCTGGAATCAAAGTTGGTGATCCAACTGTTAACAATCTTAGAGCATTGAAGTATAATTCAGATGGTGAAATCGAGTTCAAGATTAAACATTCCGAGGAATTTCAAGATATGCCTATAAGATTGAAACCAAATTCAAATTATGTATCAACTGACTTTCTTCCTTTATTGTACAAAGAAGAATTGAAAATTGAAAATGAAAAGTTCTTCATGTTGTTTCATTAGTACTTATTTTCGATTCAATAAAAATAGTGCCTCAGGTATGTGAATAATAGCGTTGTTTCATTAGATGAAATCTGCATAAGTCCCTCTTTCTACTGGATATAAGAATGAATTATGCATAACTCCTATATTTTTCAACATGTTACTATTATAAAAAGAATCAATACTTGATAGCAGTTCTCTAAATGTATTTTTCATCCAAATTCCATTTTTACCCAGATTACATTATAAAAGAATTAAAATAGTTATTTTGTTCTCCTGTAAAATTTAGGTTTTTTGGACTTGTGCAATTTTCACATTAGGCCGACGATAGGCAGGAATAACTTCTGTGAAGGATTCTACACCGACATCTGTCGGATATAATTCAACGCCCTTTGTGGTATTAGCCAAGGGAGTAGTTGTTTTCTGATACCTGTCAGTCCATTGACCTACAGTGTAGGGAGTTGAAACTGGCCTGAACGATTGTTCTTTTAGATGATTTGACAATATTTTCTGTTTTCAATGAATTTGTATTCCAACAATATGAGTTTTTTCTCATTATCTCTCTCGACCATCAACTTTTGACATCATAATTGAACATATTTCATTACTATCCTACACCACAACCCCTTAAAGAGAGACATGCTAGAAAATGTATCGAATATCGCAGAAGAGCTGTGGAATAATGTCAGTCCAGGAAGTTCATCTTCGAATACACCAATCTCTTCACCACACCTTACTTCACACATCCAATATACCTTGCTTCGCTCTCCAGTGTTTGGAGAACTTTTCCGTTCCCTTAAAAACACCACAAAGCTCGTCTAGCACATGTCGACCGTTTTCTTGTCAGCGAATGTCAGCTCTCTCCTAGACTCCCCTGATATTTCGGTCAATTTCAATTTTCAGGAAGGCTTTCAGCGCTCCATGTAAACAGGGATGAATCAAATCGTGATAGACATTCTGTTGATTCAGGTCATCTCGTTTCGATCTGGCTGGATACTCCGGTGTTGTCTGTTCCAGAGAGAAACAAATCGAAAAGTTCGTGAAAGTAATTTTTCATTCTGAATGTATCGTTTTCGGCGCGAGCAAGAGGAGCAATTTTCTATGAAATTATTATATAATGTGGTTTTTCAACACATTTGAATAAAACGAAGTATGTGAGAGATATCATCGACATTTATTATTCGTTTGAAAGGCCTATTGAAGCCATTTTGTGTGGAATATAACGTTCAAATGTCCGCCACGGCTTCTCTAGGTGAAGCGCATCTGACACATCCAATTTTCCATGATTCTGGCGCATGAATCAGGCTGAATTTGACTGATGGCTTGGATAATGTTGCCTAAATAATAAATAATAATATTTAATTGAACCTAAAAGAAGCGAATACCCAATACCCAATACCCAAAATTAAAGAACCTAAGAAATTCCAGGACTTGCGTCCTATAAGTCTTCTTTCATTTCTTCCCAAAATTTTGGAAAAGGCTGTTGCTCAACAGTTGAGAAACCACCTTCACAACAACAATGTACTTCCAATTATGCAATCTGGTTTCAGACCAAACTATAGCTGTACTACAGCTTTATTGAACATATTAGATGATATCGTCGCAGCATCGGATAGAGACGAAATCACTTTCCTACTATTGATCAACTTCAGCAAAGCTTTTGATACATTGAATCATCAACTACTTCGATCTATATTACATTATAATGGACTTAGTCAAAGCACTTTGAAATTTTTCGATTCATACCTTTCACATAGACGACAAATTGTTCGAGTGGAGAACCACATGTCAGATTTCAAAAATACTTCTTCAGGTGTCCCACAGGGTTCAATCCTTGGACATATCCTCTACATAATTCACACCTCCCATTTGACAACCTGTTTGAAAAAACTCAAATATCATATGTATGCCGATGATACACAGTTGCATTATTCTTTTACTCCTGACTCTGTACAGCAAAGCAAAAATATCATTAATGACGATTTGAATCAATTCGTTAATGTATCGAGGAAACATGCCCTGGAAGTTAATAATTCCAAATGCTCTATGATTGTATTTGGAAGGAAAGTCGCAAGGTCAAAACTTAGAGATCTAATCATAAAAATTGATGACACTGTTTTACCGGTTGTAAATCAGGTTAAAAATCTAGGAGTTTGTATCGATGATGAACTCAAATTCAAAAAACATACTTCAACATTGATTCAAAGAGCATTTGGGAAAATGAAAGTATTATACCCTCATAGGCATGTCTTGAGCCTAAAAACCAAATTACTCATTTGTGATTCGTTGATATTATCTATTTTCAATCATTGTGACGTAGTGTATCATTATTTTCTGAATAAAAATGAGCAACAACGAATTCAAAGAGTTCAAAACTCTTGTTTGAGATTTTCATACGGTATCAAGAAAANTTCCTTCGCTCTCTTAATAGTGGATCTATATATTCTGCGGTAGTTATTGAAGAAGTCGTGGAAGTAAAGATTGTCAGTAAATTTTCGTATGTTATGCAGAGTACGTAAATTTTTCGAAGAAATTTTCAGTCCTGTTGTAATCCATGGTTTTCTTTTTTTGACTTCGATTTTTTGCATGGGGAATGATTTATTAAATACATTCAATAGCGCGTTGTGAAATTCGAGAAAACGTTCATTTTGGGACAGCATACATTTCCAGTTAATTTTTAGACAATTCTGATAAAACCTATTGTAATTTGTTTTACTGTAAAGTCTCCCAAACTTAAGTTTACGGTGTGTACTTAATGAGTCAAGACGTAATGAACAAGTAATTGCTTCGTGATCTGATGAATCTGATGGTATCACTGAGCATGATACGTTCTGTACATCAAAATTGCTACAAACATACTCAATACAAGAGCTAAAGAATTGGGAAACACCAGTATCTGAAACAACCTGCATTTTCAAGTGAAAAGTTAAAAATAATTTTTTGAGTGAGTCTGTGTCTGTCGAATACTCATGTTATGTTAAAATCACCAGTCAATAATATAGATGAGTTGACAGCTTAGGTTATTATAAAATATATCTACATCAGCAGAAGGTAGACGGTAAATACATAAAATGTACAGATTATTTTTTTTTACTGTAGCAGACAGGAAACTCAAACCATTTGTCTTCGGACAAGTCTTGGAATTTATCAACTTGAACGAAAGTCAATTCACCAAGAGCCAAATTCCCAATCAATATTACAGTTCCTTCATGATTAGAACAGTTTCTGAAGTATCTAGATATTACAGTGTAGTCAGGAATGCTTATTGGTTCGATCTTGTTACACCAATGTTTCGTAAGCAAGACTATTGTAGGAAAATTCAAGTCACTTAAAAATATAAAAAGTTCATCTAATTTGTTCTGAATGAACTGAATGTTGAGGAAGACTAAAGTTATAGAGTTAAAATTAGAGTTAAAATTGTTATGGTCTTCAAATGAACTTTTTGGATCATAGGAACTCTCAGAACATAGTTTTCTTTCATCATCTGCAAATATGTTGGATTCTTGGTATTTTCCAATATCTCGGTGATAGAAAATAAAAAGAGGGTTGGAGACTATATGGATCCCAAGAGAATACCACCGTTGATGATTGAAGTATTCGAGAGATATTCATCGACGACCATTTTCAGGGAACGTCCTTCCAAGAAGCTGGAGAGCTATCTACAACAATGATCCGAGAAGACATAGGATCGAGGCTTGATCAACAAACCTCCACGCCAGCCACGGTAAAAGGTCTTGAAAATATCAAGAGCAACAACTCTTGCCTCTCTATTTTTATCGATTGCAAAATTCCAAATATTGGTGACATACGATAGAAGGTCGCCTGTTGATCTCTATTTCTCAAAGCCATATTGATGATCACTCAAGATGTTGAATCCTTTCAAATATTCAAGGATATTCACAGGTTTCTCTATGATTTGTTATATCCCTGATAGTAAAGATACTGGTCTGTAGTTATTTGAAATATTTTCCTTGCCTATTTTGGTGTTGACCGATAACTTTATTGGGTGAGTGCCGTGTGGTCTGCACCGGGGGACTGTCAAACACTCATAAGACAGAGACAGTGATCCCCCGCCACTCACCCCTAATTGTGGAATTAACATCTCTTGAAATATTGAAATATTCAATGAAAATTCACTCAATTCACTCAAATTCAATCAATCCTTGTTTACAAAAGTATTTGAAGCTTTAATAACTTCTGATCATTATATGCGGGCGCTTTCGATAGCAGACTGTGCTCTCATCTTCCTGTATATACTCAAACAGTTTGAGGTGAACAGAAGTGAATATTGGTCAAGGAAAACAACAAAATTTGCCTTGTATTCTGTTGTTCACTTATTATTATTTTGGTATTCGCACGATTACCCTTGTAATCACCGTTGTATTCTTTAGAATAGAGGAGCCCAAGCGGAGATTTCGAGATAATAAAGCGCGGCAGATCAATATACAGGGGGATACCTTGTACCCGGTTAAGTACCTCCACCAAATCTGAGCTTCATATATAAGGCCGCCTGTGAGGGATAAAGGATCAGATCAGTGAAAAAAAATTGATCATTGGAAATTCTCGAGCGCGTCAGATTAAGGTAGGGTGAGTTAATTACCTGCTAAAAAGTGTATATCCCAGTAATCTGACAATTTGAGAGTGATAAAAAAATAACGTCACTTCGACATTCTCGAACGTA
>NW_019296501.1:3401-13471 GCF_000500325.1 Leptinotarsa decemlineata | reverse complement strand
GGCGTTATTGTGGATCTCGTATCACCTTGCATTCCTCAAGACATATGTTAACATTACATCCTAATCTTTTGTGTTCATTATAATTTGTTTCGCAAATGTGCTTTTGCTAAATGGTGAAATATGTCATTAAACGTTGTCGAACGAGAATTCTGAAAAGGGCACGACTCTTGATACATGCAATTCTGTAGGTCGTGAGATTATTCGGAAGATTGGAAGCAGGTGGAATTTATAATTAATAAATTCACATCATTATTTTTTTTCATAAAATGATGACCCAGTCAAGCCCTAGTTCCGGAGCCCCGATACTTTCGGAGGCCGCACTGGATCATTTACTCAGATAACCACTCCCCACGTCCGTGGGGTGAGTGATTACTGGGTCCGAGAATCATGTGCCCTGAGTAGCCGTAGTGAACCAAGGATGACGGCCTTCTGCATTCTTCCGGCTAAGATTTCTGCCGCATCACAGCAAACCGGTATGATTTTTAGATTGGAGAGCAGCGTGTCCATCATTCCTCCAAGAACCCCTAGAGCCTGCGGAGTTCAAAGAGCAAGTCTCGATATTTTGTCCGTTTTTCCTCCTCTTTTCGGACAATGCGATGTTCGTTTCGCCAGGAGACGAAAACTCTATGACGAACATCGTCTTAATTTGATGGTCGAAGACATCATCATTATTATTATTATTTTTTTTTCCACCGTAGTGTGTTGTTTATTCTACTAAAATGACCAAAATGAATCGCACAAAATACAATGCTTAAATTGCCATAAAAACAAAATTATTTTTTGGTATGCATCGATGTTTTTTGCCTTGGAACTGTCTCGTACTGGCGCTCGCTCTTCACTAGCACACCCCACCCCGCGCTGTCGCGAAAGGCTCATAGGCGGGTTTGCTATTCCGTGGCCTGCCCAAACTACCAAAAATAAATAAATGGATACCTTAGGACAGAGTCTTAACATTCACAGTGGAGATGGAACAGGACGAATCTATACATTTTCTGGATTTGACAATAGCGAAAGTTAACAACAAACATGATTTTTCAATTTATCGTAAACCGGCACATACAGATATTATCATTCATAATTCGTCCATCCACCCATATCAGCATAAAGTAGCAGCTTTCAACAGTATGATCCACAGACTGATAAATGTACCCTTGTCAGAAGCGAATTTCAATAAAGAACTGAATATAATAAAGCAAATACCCGTCAACAATGATTATGCTAGTGGCCTGATACATTCTTTATTATCAAAGAAGTTATACAGTCAAGCTTTGAAAGAAGTTTATCCAATTCGAAGAGAGGAGGATAAAAGTTATAGAACCTTAACCTACTTAGGCCAACCCACTACAAATATTTCAGATTTTCTGCACAGCAAAGGTGTAAATACTGCTTTCAAAACCAACAAAAATAACAATTCGTTAAGTATAGTCCAAAATATTGAAAATAACGAATGCTCCATATAAACAATATCATTTGAAGAATGGTTATAAAAAGACAAATTCTAAAAAATTTCGTGAATTTATCAAACCTCTATTAGACTCACCACAATATCCAATAAGTAGAGGTAAAATTGGTGGAACACTCAAACGAGTGAAAATGGAGAAAACATATAATTCTAAACCTGTGAATTATGTGTATTGGAATTCACCGAAAGAGTTAGTTGCTCGCTTACGACTATTGGTGGCTTCAAAGTCAGCTGGGCATACTGGACATGACAATGAAATAATTTCAATAATTGAAGAATTACGTGAAGAAGGTATAATATATTAATATATTCACAAGTAATGATCACTATCACATCATCATTCAATGCAGTAACATTATCATCTTTTCTCTTCAATCACATTGAAATAGAATGACTAATGAAATAAGTGATGTCAAACGACAAGTTGTTGAAGAATTACATAGACCTGCAAGACGTAATTTTCGCAAAAGAATAACCACCATCAAAGGTTTTGCAGATCTATGGCAAATAGATCTAGCTGAACTACAACCTTATGCAAAAAAGTAATAAAGGATACCGATATATACTTGTAGTAATTGATTGTTACCTCAAAATATCTGTGAACTGTAGCAGTTACAGATAAAACAGGTAGTACAATAACTAATGCAATGAAACATGTACTGAAGGAAGCCAAATTTTTCCCCAACCATATACAAGGCGATCAAGGGAAAGAATTTTTTAATGGAAGCTTCTCATCTCTCATGCGAGAATATAATATCAATCATTATTCAACATTTAGCACAAAGAAGGCGGCTATATCAGAAAGAGTGATTCGTACAATAAAGGCATGGCTCTACAAATAATTTTCGATGAGAGGTCACCACAAATGGCTTGATATTCTTCCAATCATTCCCAAAACTAATCGCTGTCACTTTGAAATGCACTCCAACTCGTTTCGCCAATTATTAATCACTGATAATGCCATCTCATAAAGTTGAGTCGACTCCTCAAGCTCTGCATGAGCTCGCATTCTCGAATGATGATTGAATTGGTTATCTTTCACAATTTTTGAACGGAGTCATCTGCATCTTTACCCATTTTAACCAATCCAATCTTCGCTAATGCAATCTTGGCATCTAATGCTTGAAGAGTTTCCTTATCAACATTAATAGCTCGCTCACTCTTTTCGTGTTCAGCAATAGCCATCTATGCCTTTACAAGGCGGCATTTTGCTTTCTTTTTCATATCTCCAAATCGATCTCCAAACTAGCGCATGCGCTATTTCATCAACTGGCACATGCGCTCTTTCACTAAACTGTTCACGCATGTGACGATCTTTGTCATTTAGGAGGAACACTTTGTGTTCCTCTTAACAGAGGACAATTACGGCAATAAAAATCAAAAGTGTTAATGTGTCTCTGTTGATGTGGAACGTTCTTTGATTCTCCTCCTCAATATTTGTTGTTCATGTTCATGTTCATGTTGGGGTAGAGTTGACCAACCTTCTCACATAGATCCCAAGTACTTCTACACGTAGTGCACACATGATTCCAACAATTAATTGAGTACGCATCGCAACACAAACAATGTTGCAGCGGAGCTGGAACAGCAGCACAGGTACTTCAAATATTTCTACAAATACCCATATTATTGAATATTATAGGTTTGGAACACTTCAGGCATTGTAACTGTTGCTGACGATATTCTGATTTTGTTCGCTTCGGTGGATGAGATGGAGGCGATAGCTGATTCCGCGACACACAATCATTGCACATACCAGTGCATGGATTAATTGTTTCCTTAGGTCTACTTATTTGGCAAAAATAGCACACAATACCTCCCGCAATCATCATTGGGTAGATGCACACTTTTGGTTTTTCATTCCACTCTTTTGGAAACGGCATTTTACTAATTCGTTAGAAATATTAAGAGGTGACTTATAGAAACTCAGACTGATCTCTTCACTATAACGACATTCTCTATTCATACAAATTGACACCATGTGAAAGTATAGTGGGAGAACTTCTCCTTTTCACAAGCATGATTTCATCATACCAACTAATGTTTTGAGATGCTATATCCTTCTCTCCCACTCAAAACGAGTCAAGTGATAAGTGGGGGTCGTACCACTACCTATACAATCATATAAGTCGACTTGCGATCCTAAAGTTCATTCATTCACTCTGCAACTGTGAGAAAACATCAAGATGAATACTGAAAAAATAGTTGCTGAATTGAATAGAATATCTGCTGTTGATGCATATAATTGGATAGGCGAGTCAGATGATGAGGATGTTAACATTCCGCTAGAGGAAGTGATAGTTGAAGAAGATGTTGGAGTCGATGAAGAGGAGATTGAACTTGGGGTCGACGAAGATGAAAACGAGGCTAACGAAAGCGATGAAGATGATGACATGATGGAGCTTGAGAGGGTCGTGGATGGTGAAGGCGATGATGAAGGGGTTGTAGCTGATTCATCTGAAGGTGATGGTGGTTTGAGAATCGGTCTCTGATTGCTCAACATCACCGACATATTAGAAGATCCCATGGATTTATATTGTGTGATGGATTTATATTGTGTGATGGACGCACATGTGCAGATCAGAACGATTGATTACATCAAAAAGCTATGTTGTTGTTGTTTTCGTTTTTACTCCATTAGAAACAACAATGGAGGGTGGTATCATCATATCAACACCCACAACACCGTTTCTATGATGGAAATGGGACAGAATTGGTGCGATGCTTGCGAGAGACCCCTAACAAACTTCACCCGAGTGTCGACATGTATAATATGCAATAAGGTCAAACCTGTGACATAATAACTGTGGACCTACTGGTCAAAAAAAACAACAGCCCATTTCAGGGCTACATTATTCATACAAACAGTAGTAGTATTCACAGATTATGTGACAAATGACTACTTTGACTAAAAAAGTCGAAGTTGGAAATTTGTTAGTCATTGAATATCTGTGCATATAATGAATACTACTTTAACTGAAAGTTGAAGTTGACAATTTGTCAATCATTGAATGCATATAATGATGAATACTTTCACATACATATATTTCGTTTGAGATTATAATGTTAACATAATGTTAACAACGATGGTATGAACCTGTTTCTGTTTGAAAGTATAATGATAGCTCTGAAAAGAGCTGTTTTTGTTTCAGTCTTCAATTTTATCCCTGAAAAGGGCTGTTTTTTATTAATCCATGCAATGATATGGACTAACGCTCCTCATCATCATCAGAAACAATGATTATGGTGTCGTCATCTGAATCATCTGTATCTGATGATATACTGATGATGTCGTCCTCATAATCATCTGAATCAGACGATATACTAATGACATCATCCGAATAATCATCTAAGCTCGTTATCCTCTAGATCGTCTAACTCGTCGACACCCATCTCTAACTCTGCATCTACTTCCTCTTGCATACCTTCTTCTATACGTTCCGGGAAATCATCAGGAAGATCATAGATACGTTGCAGAAATTGTGCGAAGGTTGTACTGAAATGATCGAACGTTGAATCTATTTCATGTACCTGGATGGGTCCTGTACTCGACATAGAATACTCTGGTACACTCATCGGTTCGGTCGTGGAATCAGCACTCGATATTGTGGAAGAATGATTTGTATTGGAAAAAAATGGAGGGGGTGAAGTGTAAATGTAGAACAATTCAGTGTTTGAAATTCGAAAGCAACAAGAATAACGATCTTCATGAAATTCTGAGTGATTATTATGAGAAACTCTGAGTGATTATTATGAAAAACTAATAAGAGAGAGGGAGGAAGACACTGCCCCAACCTCGCAGTGCCCCATATACACCAACCAAAAAGTGTGTACTCCGTGGAAGGAAAGGATTAAGGGTGGGAGAAACGAGGAAACGATTAAATATCGTCATCAGAATTGAGGACCTCATCAAACAGGATAGGGGATGGTGGAGGACTATCCTCGATGAGGATTGGGGATGGTGGAGAACTTTCCTCGGACTCATCGTCATCGTCTCCCCAGGGTAGTGGGTCATCATCGAAATTATAGGGATCCGGGTACTCGCCATCGGAGAGGTCCGTTTCGTCGGTGCCGTCACCTGCACTCTATAATCATGAGTCATGTATTCATACTCAATCCAGTGAGGTGCTGTGGTGGAGTGAACAAAAGCTTCTTGGATGGACATTTTATCATCTATCTGAGGCTCCGGGAATCCGTATGGCTCGGTGGTTGAATCTGGTTCCATGTTGAAGCTAGCTGATCAACTGAATATTCCATCAGATAATTCCTACTTTTATACTTTTGAAAGGAAGTGGGGGAGGAGAGGGGATCAAGTGGGAATGAATTGCAAAATGACATAAGCTATATTCAATGAAATAGATTTATAATTTATCTATGAAAAATGTGTCCATGATCGTCTCTAACTTTTTGTATAGCTCTATCGATGAGGTCTCAGCTTCACACCTTTCCTCCAGAGATGCATACTTTCGATCTAGTTCGGCCATTTCTTTTTCTAGTTCGCTCCGTCGGTTAGCAATTTCAGCCTTTTGGCGGGTCATGGTAACCAACGCGGCCTCACTAGATCGGGAAGCTTGTTCTGCTTCCCTGCACCTCATCATCAACTAAATGTCTAAATAATGTCCAATATTCTCCTTCACTTTCTCGTTTTTTTGAAGAGTCGTGAATTCAATAGCGTCGGGCGTTTTTTTGAGTTTCTGCTTCTTCATCGTCCAAAATAATAGCTACCAATGCCAATTGGTACGTTCAGCCATAGAAGCCTTAGTGATGTACGAATTGTTATACTTTATTCCATGCTTTTTCATCAAAATTTGGAATTTATTGTTGTAAAATTTTGTCCCTTGATCAATATTCGTATCGAAATCTTTCATTATCACAACGGATCCATGTCGATGTTGCCAACATTCGGCACATATTCTCTTGAATTCAATGAAATACATGCCGGGAGAGACGTGTTCATCGAATAAATGTTTCAAATTTATTTCATCCTGTTTGAAAAGTACAATCATATTGCAATTGTTTCGTATCAATTGCTGCGGGTTTCTGAAAATGTCTGACAAAGATAGGCGGCGTCAATGTTCTTATGTCTACATACATAATAATATTCGCGTGAGGGCTTATGATATCCTCATATCCCTGAACGAATAATATTCCAACATCTTGACTTGATTTTGAATATACGTAGATATATTCGAATTTGGCGTCACTCGGGTGGAATAGCAATGTTAAAATAGCGTTTATTTTTCCACAACCACTCGGCCCAGAAATGATTCCACGAAACGAATTGGGCATTAATGTTCCAACCATACTACTGTTGGTAATGTCTTGTCTTGTTGAACGACTGCCATGATGTGATGTTGCACAATGAGTGCGCCATGGTTATAAATAAAATAATTACAATCATCACCCAATTATTCTCAATGTTGTCTTACTCCGGTGAAGATGTCATTAATTAGCTCATCAATAAGCTCGCGTTCGAATTACATCTACCTGATTATTCGTTTTGCGGACCAGGACGAAAGTTTCAAATATCACGATATTGTATACTCTCGATGCAACTCTCTCGAATCTCGTCATAAAGCAGATCAAGTGTTGAAAAATGGAGCTTGGGAACGCATCGAAAGACGCTAAATTTAGGGAAAAAGCTACCTCTTGGGTCGTAACTACAATGAAAGTGAAACGTAAACTTGGCATGGGGATGTCCTTTCGACGTAATTTGCTTCGAAAAATTACTAAATTTTGGAAGTCACAACCTACCAATACTAGGAAATCTACTGCTTCGGCTTTGCGAGCCGCTAACATGACATTAAGTCAAGTTGGAAGACGTAAAACCATACGGATACCTAGGATAATCCCATTCAAAGCGAAATCTGGAGGAATCCTACCACTCATACATATATTCGCTGCCCTTCCAGCTTTGGGTTCATTGGCAGTTGGAGCAGGCGCTATCGCAAAAACTGTAAGAGATACTAAACTTGAAGAAGATCAACGTCACAACAAATCTATGCAACATTTGGGTTTCGGTTTGTTCCTACGCAAAACACCTCGAAGATTTGGCCTGTTCCTATATAAAGAAACAAGATCAACGCAAAGGACGAGTCCTTCACTTGAAAAAGCAAAAAAAACTACTGAAGCTACCTCATAGACCATTATATGATTCGGAAATTCAAAAATCTGCCCGTCAACTGAATATTCAGCATTTTCGTGGAGTCTTTATGCGTGACACGTTGCCAACTGGTGGTCCTCGGCTGCGAGAATGTGTTTTATTGAACTTGGATTCTCAATTGAATGCAAGCACTCATTGGGTAGCTTACAATAAAAATGGAAATGCTGTACAATATTTTGATAGTTTCAGTAATCTCAAACCTTCAATAGAATTGGTACGATATTTTGGAAGGGGTATAATGCTTACATATAACAATGATCAGCAAAATTTTGACCAGAGTAATTGCGGACATCTGTGCCTACAGTTTTTACTTCATATTGCCTGCAAAAAATGCTTCAAGATAAATATTTGCGGAACCGATGCTGAATTGAAAACTCTATCGATTGACTATTTTATTGAGAATGCTGAACCTTGGGAATTATTGGATGTTTGGCATAAGACTACCAACATTCATTCGCTTTGCAGATCCGTTTACCATGTTTCATCCATTACCGACATGAAGTGTCTACATAAGCTGCGTCATCGTTACAAAAAGCAACGTATTATGGTCCTGATAGCTCACAAATAGATTATTGTAGAAATAAATGGTTTTTATTCAAAATGTTGTCGTACTGACATTATATCAGTCATGTCTATGGTATTAACGCGTAAGAGTCGCTTTTCAACGCTTTACATCGATTTCAACCCACCCATTCGATTAAATTCTGATTCTGAATATACTTTGGCTTTACTCAGTTTCCATTCGTACAACAGTATACCCAACATTGAAGAAGGTACAAAATTCTACCACTATGAAAATGGTGACAAAACTAAACAAAAAAGTATCGATATAATAATGATAATAAGAAAAACTCTGAGGAATTTTTCTATCTAAAACCAAGTAATAATACGCGAGAAAGTTAAATATTCTGCCTGAAACACTCGACTGATTTCCGACCTACGAATAGCTTGGCTCACATTTTGGGTCAACAATGATCCAACAATATTCAATCATTTGAATATCAACAATATTACGCTCACTCTGAAGGATGAGAATCACCCCAAAGAAAATATGCATATGCAGCTACAAAATTACTAATCAACATATCCTCTTCTCACTTCCACCGCCTTTACGGACAAAACTCTCTTTGTCATCAATTGTTTCAGAAGGGACGAAAGCTTCAAGAGTTCCAGTGTTGATGTAAAACTTGAAATCGAAGCATCCGAGAGATTTCCACAAAATACTAGAGCCTATTGCACAGTATATAGCTATATTAGAACCAGTAGGATCACTTCGATGTCGGCACTTTGATGTTGATGATATGAAGTTTTTACTGCGCTGGATCCCCCGCGCAACTGGCGGAGTCGTGTTCAGTGTATATACACTGCTCGATACATGAATCTTTTATANGATGTTATGAGAGTTATCGTTGGTCAGATATTATGGATGCGTGAAATTATCCACTGAAAATTTTGTAAAAGAAAGTAAATTGTAGAAATCACATATTTGGCGATGCGCCGGCAACTCTGCATAATATCTGTCAATTCACTGTCGATCTACTGCGCCGCTTGAAATGTTGATCCCAGGAGCAGGTCACGCCCCAAAATGCAAAAAATGAAATCTTGATCAACATTTTCATGGAAGTGATCCTACTGGTTCTTATAGCAATTATACTGTGCCTATTGTGCATCATTGTGCACGACACTGTCATAGAACACCTCCCACTCAGCGAAATCATTAAAAAATGGAACTGAACATGTGATTTTGCTTTAGTATCAATCGAAGAGTCAACATGAGAGTAGCTGTTGTAGATATTCAAGGCTTCACCGTCAAGCGAAAATTCCATCCTAAGGAAATAGCTATCAGGATTGGAATTCAATGTAGTAACATTTTAGTGCTGCCAAACATACCATTTTCATGTTTGAGTAAAGAAGATCGCCGTACCGCCTGTTAATTGGAGCGAAACATTCACGGATTGAGGTATGTATTCCATCCTAAGGAAATAGCTATCAGGATTGGAATTCAATGTAGTAACTTTTTACTGCCGCCAAACATACCATTTTCCTGTTTGAGTAAAGAAGATCGCCGTACCGCCTGTTAATTGGGGCGAAACATTCACGGATTAAGGTATGTATTTCTCTGGCTTTGTGGAATATAATGTTGGATGCCATCCTCATAGAAAATCTACAAGGTTTCGATATCATTTATGTGTGAGGACATCAAAAATATGACTACCTAATTGCTAAATTTCAACGCGTTGTGAATTTGGAGGTCTATGACAATACGACATGGATGGTTCCCATACTCGACAACAACAACAACGAAGGTTTTTAACCATGTATGCATCATATTCGCAACCCAACCAACTACAATTTCAGTTTTCGAAACGTAGATATTATATACAAATGGCTTTGTGATATGTTACCAAAATGAAAATGTATAATACATTTCTATTCGAAATGTTT
>NW_019296500.1:0-11178 GCF_000500325.1 Leptinotarsa decemlineata | reverse complement strand
ACACCAGCCAATGAGAGC
Organism: Leptinotarsa decemlineata; assembly: GCF_000500325.1. Taxonomy (NCBI): domain Eukaryota; kingdom Metazoa; phylum Arthropoda; class Insecta; order Coleoptera; family Chrysomelidae; genus Leptinotarsa; species Leptinotarsa decemlineata. The sequence goes on along the minus strand of NW_019296500.1, from coordinate 11,160 downwards.
GTAACAATTTGTCACATGACCAGTTTGTTCGGTTGGTTACGCTATCGGCGTAACCGCCACATACTTGACCAACTGCGCTTAGCGAAACTGAAACATAGTCCGCCGAACCAAGCCATGCTGCGCTAAGCGCAGTTGGTCAAGTATGTAGCGGTTACGCATATATAGACTTGTTCAAATGAAAATAATTTACCTCGCACCCCTGTATACTCCACTCAATGCCTGTTACATTGCCGTCATTTCCGTTATAACCTCCATTTCTACGTAGGCCGTTCAGAGGTTTACGTTCTTCATTGCTTTTGTTAGTTGAATTTCCGGTGTCACAGAAATCACTTCAGTAGATTACCTAAGAGATTTCTATTACAGCAGCCAATGAGAGCGTAGCAATTTGTCATATGACCAGTTTGTTCGGTTGGTTATGCTACTGATACATAGTACGCCGAATCAAGCCATACTGCGCATACGCCGATAGCGTAACCAACCGAACAAACTGTTCATGTGATGTTCGCGTCTTCAAATAGGCGGATGGTTCTTTTCTGGATAGAATCCAGCAACTTCAGGGTATGCTTAGGGGCGGAGTTCCATACATGTGAACAATACTCCAAAACAGGTCTGATCTGAGCTTTATGAAGCATCAAAAGTTGCTGAGGTATACAGTGTTCTGGTTTGGAACAGTGTTCCAAGCTTTTGAGAAGCAGCCTTTGCAATTCCAGCGACATGATTGTGCCAAGACAAATTGAGGTCCATTTCAACCCCCAATAAACTTATCGAAGTGGAAACCGGAATTGTCTGACCTGAAATTATTATATTCAGTTAGGAGACATTGATTCTTGGAGAAAATCGATGCCTGGGTTTTTGTGGCATTGAATTGAACCTGGTTACTTTCACTTCAATTCAAAAACATGTCTAGATCTTCATTAAGATATGCAACCTCCTGCTGCCGGTGAAGATGTACCTCCGTAGCCGATGTCCTGGAATCTAAATGGAATGACAAAACTAGTGTGATGTCTAAGGCCTTTGCGATATTCCAATTATGGGTGACATACGATCGAAAGTCTATTGATCTTTGTTTCTGAAAGCCATATTGATGATCGCTCAAGATGTTGAAGCTTCCCAAATATTTGAGCATATGGTGGTTTACAACTTTCTCCATGATTTTTGGTATCACTGATAGCGAAGCGACTGGTCTATAGTTGCTCATCTTTCAACAAGAAGAAAAAACCCTTTTCTGGTATGATAGGTTGAAAAGTCTGCAAAATACTGGTGCGAGTTCGTTCGCGCACTTTGTTGATATTGAGCTGTTTCAAAATTCGCCCGACCAGATGCTGTCAAGAAGTAATTTCCAGCATTGTGGATTGTAGAGTGGAAATAGTTGTTGGTGTCTTTCCCAGAAAATCGATTGTGAAGTGAAACGCAAATTGTTCAGCTAGTAGGTTTGCTTGTTCTCTGGCTGTTGTTGCAGTTGAACCATCTGCTTGTGTTAGTGGTGGAAATGTGGATTTTGTAACGTACTGATCAACAGCTTCAGCTACCGACCAGAGGGTTCCAGACTCGTTAGGATTGAGATTATCCCTAATTCTCTAATTGTGAATTTCTTTGCTCCCATTTATCCTAAGTTTGCAGCTGTTGCGAGTACTAACAAACCTAGTTCAATTTTCGGCACTGGCATTTTTTCGCCACGGCCGATAGGCAATATTCTTGGGGGCTACAGCTTGCTTGCAATTTTTGTTGAACTAATGGTCGTTTCATTGAAAGAGGAATATACGCATCCATGGATGATAGAATAATTTCCTTGACTTCGGAAGCAGTTTTTCTCACAAATCACGTATATATTGAAAAATCTCTTTAATGGGCCGTAGCAGAACTTGGTTTCAGTTCTGTTAACGGATCCGGTATGGCGCTGTTGTCAAAAAAAAGTACTATCCGACATCTGACGGGACGGTTAAACGTCAATGTCGTCAATTAAATATCAAGTCAGTATTCATCCTGTCATTATCATCCGATTTGAATGACGGTAAAACAAATAGTGTAGTGTTCGCTCCCCCCCAATTGATGTGTGCCAAGCTGTAATATGATTTGCAGAGTAAATGTCATCGGTTTACTCAAACAGAACTTGAGCCTGAATATTTTGAATTGTGGATGGAAAAAACAATCATTTATTGAACAATAAAACGACGAAGCAGATTCATAAAAGTCATTTTGTGTGCCATGTTCATTTCAAAGATGAGTTCAATGTAGATAGCCACTGTAGTGCCTACAATTTCTTTCAAATGGAGTTTGCTAGGTGTTGCTAGGAGATATTTTTATTCAGAGGATTTGTTTAGAGAAATTATAAAGAATAATTCATAATAAACTTCAATGAAACATCTCCCGTAGCGACAAGGAAATTGTAGGGCACCCTTCCGAGTTGGAACCCGTTCAGTAAAAAGCTCAAGCCGCAGAGATCACCTCACTTTTGCGGAAACACAAGGCCAATGCATGGGGACTTCTTCAATAATATTGGAGACCTTGGCTTATCAAAACGCCTGACGTTTGCTTTTCTCAGGTCGAGTGGGCTGAAGTCGGAAACTGAGGGGTTCATCATGGCTTGCCAGGATGAACTATCAGCGGTCTCGGCCCATATCCATCAACATAACGCGGTACTAAGGGTGATATATTACCATCTACGGCACTCTTACGGTATTGACGAGACACCGGTGTTGCCTTACGATCCGGGATTATTGAATCCATTGTGGGGAACCAGAAGTGCTGAATTTATTGGAACCATTCGTTTCCCACCCTCAGTGGACCATTTTTGGAGACTTGAAAGTTATTTCAATGTTACTGGGTCAACAAAATGGTTACACTAAGTTTCCATGTTTCCTATGTGAATGGGATAGCCATAGAGAAAACAACACTGTGTCAAGTAGGTGTGGCCAATAAGAAAGGGTCTTATTCCTAGAGTTGAAAATGTTGAAAAACAAAGTTTAGTGGATCCTGAAAAATCTTACTTCCACCATTCCATATAAAATTGGGCCTAATGAAACAGTTTGTGAAAGCATTAGACAAAGGAGGAGATTGTTTCAAGTATTTTTCTGAAAAGTTTCCTGGTCTATCCGATGCTAAACTAAAAGAAGGAGTCTTCGTTGGGTCTGACAAACTTTTAAAAGATGAAAGCTTCATCACTATAATGGAAATGAAAGAAAAAAAATGTCTGGAATTTATTTAAATTCATGAACAGGCTTTCTTGGGAACAAAAATGATCCAAATTACGTAACTTTGGTTGCTGAATTGATGCAACTACAGAATGTTGGGCTGTAACATGAGTGTCAAAGTCCATTTCCTTCACTCACATCTGGACAACTTTCCCGAAAATCTAGGGGCTTGTAAGTGAGGAACAAGGAGAACGGTTCCATCAAGACATAAAAGAAGTGGAATGCAGATACCAAGGTCGGTGGAATGTTAACATGAGGGCAGACTACTGTTGGATGTTAAAAAGGGAAAATTCACAAGAACACAGCCGAAAAAGTACCAAAAGTAGCTTCAACGGAAAAGAAAACGTTTCTACAAAGGATTGTAATCACTTTTCAAACACTTGTGTATCACTATTATGCTCAGTTTAGCTATGTAGCATTATTTTTCTGCTTTTACTTCATGTTGAAATAATAAAAATAAATCCACAGTTCCTCATTTTTTTGTACTTTTTCAATTATTTTGTAGGCAAACCTTACGTGATAGATAAAAACGAATATAATTTTTGGAGTCAGTGCAAAAAACTAGATTAGTTAACGAAATCGAAACAGTTTTTTAAAAAGTTTTTTTTGCAGACCCGTGTAATAGCTGCCCAGGTAAGGTGGAGAATTATTGTTTTGCAAAAATTCATTGATGTTATAGCAGTTTTTATGAATAAGATAGGCTTTCAATCGTTCTGTGATGTCCAGAACGAAGTACTGGCCTACAAGTTTCAGTGACAACCTATGAAGGCAGGAAACATTAAACTGACAGTAATCACTTTCTGTAGCTGCAATTCTGAATGGCGCACCGTCGGCTTTTGCCTTCCTCCGATTCCCAACCGCATTATAAAATGTAAATTGTTGTGATACTTCAACTGTTACGAGTGCTTAATAGCGCCAATTCACACACTCATAAATTTTATTAATAGAAACTCAGTTTACTTTAAATGAGAAGTTAAAGGACGCGTTTTGCATATCGGCTAACATTTCGTGTGCTGGAAAATATTTCAGTAAAATCTGATTTCTATTTTAAAATAATTGGATCGATGTTGCTTGTAATAACTCTGTGACGAAATTGCACTTGTGAACGTTACAAAATGAGCCGTCGTTCCTCTCTCTCGCAGTCCACTTCAACGCTGGAAAGGAGAAGGTGTGATAATTTTAATTATGTGCAACTCGATATCTTCTGAACTTCCGTTTGGCTTCTGTTTTTAGGTAACATGCCGGTAACTTATCTCTATTTTGTTGTCTCCTAATGAAGACATTGTTACGAACTGGGTTCTTTAATAAGTCATCTTTATTCGGTTAGCGGCTACATTCAGTCATAACAAAAACACGAATAAACAATTTCACAGTTATTTCACTTTCTTTACTGGTTTTCTTGACCAATAATCGCTTTCAAGACATGGACTACCTGATAACTAATAAATAATCAGTCCAAGCATAGTTATCTCTTCATATTGATATGCTCGAGTTTTCTTATTCATCTCATCCTCAACAGGTTCGTTGATTTTTTCTTCGATTGGTGTTCAACTTCTCTCACACTGCCAGAATAATTCTCCGCTCAGTCGACCAGTCGATCATGCTCTATGGTAGATATATAGAAATATATTACTAAGTGTCCAAAGAAAAGCAGACATAAACATAATATGTGCATATAGGACAGCAACAATCAAAGCTCTGCTGATGGATGCAAGAACCCCCATAGATTTACTGGTGGAAGAGATAACAATGGTACAAAAGAACGTACCAAAAGGGTTAGATTAGATTGTCGGGGAGCTGGCTCATGGCGACCTCTTCAGATCTATTGTGATGCTCCTTGGTTGTAAGAGCTCATTGTCTAGCTTGACCTCTTCAAAGAGACTCCATAGCCTTGACACCGACCCCTTCATGTAGCTACCAAAAGGGTTAGCAAGTTCACAAATTATTGAGAAATGCCAAGAATCTTGGGAGATAGACCATGGAAAGGCCAACTGGACAAGAAGACTGATGGGAGACATAGAACCATGGATGAACAGAAAATAGGGAGATGTGAATTACTTCCTCACATAAGTCTTAACCGGGCTTGGATGCTTTCAGGTGTATCTGTTAAGGTTTGAAGTGAGTGACAGACAATCTTTGAATGCATACGTTGGAAAGAACAGAGACGAAACGCAGAAATGACGACAGGAGAATTATCATCGGAAAACTTGACAGGTCGTTGTTAGGTCGACGGATATAGACCCAGACCGCATATGCTGGACACGATGACAGCACCTCAAGAAATGATGAAGTTCCTTCTCTCCAGAGGCTAAAAGTTCAAGATTATCCATTTGAAACAAATGGGTGACCTTCGGTTTCCAGAGGTGCTACAGTTATATCCTCGAGTATTCCTGAGTGCACTGGATAATGGCAATAGTTCTCTGCTGAAAGCTTTGAACTGCGTTAGGGTTGTAGTGTCTAAGCTGAGTGTCTGCGTGTGTTAATAGATGTCCTTTCAGAAGGATTATACTTGATTAGTGGTCGGCGGTTTATCCAGAACACTTAGAGACTTTTGGAATAGGCGGGAAAGTTTCACGCGGAACCTGAGGTTTTCCGCGATACTTCTCGCTCTCCTACTAGTGACTTCTTAGCAGCTACAAGCATTCGTATCCGTATATCAAGGCAGTTCTGTATCGTGGTCAATAGCACACCTGTTAACCGCTCTGTAATTCATCACGAGACGTGATCTTAGCATTCATTTTGTGTACACGCCGTTCAATCTTCCAACCCGCAAGGCCGGTATTTTGTCCATCCGATTCGGAAAGCAATTGGATGACACTGTACAGGGTGGAGTTGATTTGCCATATGTTAGCGTCTTCTGTTAGAACACCATGAACCTCTGCATCCATACAAGCCAGTTATTGTGGCTTCAAGAGCCTTATTCTGTGGAGCGCCCTGCGTGTTTTGATTTTTTTTATTGGTAGCATGATGCAGATCTTCTCTTCAGCCATGCCAACGAGTGGTAAAACTCTCACTTCTACCACTTCCTTAGTAGGCTGGAACGGGGCTATATATTCCTACTGCCGAAGATAGGGAACGAAATCCCTAAGGTTTTGGACGAAAAAGGTAACTGGCAACAACTGTTTGATATCAAACAGTTGTTGGACTACAGTAGGGATGATCTAAGATGTCTAACAGGCCTTCTTACAGGTTACTGTCATTTGAATAATCATATGCAGAGACTCGGACTGTCCGAAGACAGTATGTTTCACCTCTGTTTGGAAAATGATGGAACAGCAGAGCTCATACTTTGTGCCTACCCCGCTGGAGAACAAATCAGGTTTTGAGAGACGATGTCTCGTCAATACCGTAAGAATGCCGTAATATAGCACTCTTAGGGTCGCTTTATGTCGATAAATATAGGTCGAGACCTCATAGGCTGATAGCAAGTGCAATAGGATATCGGGCGCCTCGCGGCAGGCCCTGCACCTTGTGTCAGGTACCCCTATACTCATCACGAGACTGCGGTAGACTAAGGTGGTGAAGACACCATCCTGGGAAGCCGTGATGAACCCCTCAGTTTCCGACTTCAGCCCACTCGACCTAAGGAAAGCAAGTCAGGCGCTTTGATGAGTCAAGGTCTCCAATGTTATTGAAGAATACCTCATGCATTGGCTTATCCTTGTGTTTCCGCAGAAGTGCGGTGATCTCTGCGGCTATTATATGAGCTTTTTGCTGAACGGGTTCCAACTCGATGACAGAGTTATGGGCACCTCGTTCAGTGTCATCAGCTGCTCGGGCAGCTGCCCTGAAGTCAAGTGCTCCAATTCCTGCTCTCTCATGGTCACGAACCATGCACAGATGGGGATGCAAACTCCTGACGACTTTACTAGAACCATTTTGTCATGTAGACACTCTAAACTCAAAAGTCCACGGCCTCCCTGTTGTCGGGGGAAGTACAACCGTGAAACGGACGATTTGGGATGCAAACTCCTATAGAGAGTCCACTTCACTACTCCAAACGAGTAGAGTAAGACTGGAACGGCAAGCATATTTGTTGCAGCAACTTTGTTCTTCCCCGACAGTTCCGATGACCAGGTCTGTAGAAGTTTGTGCTGATACTTGCCGCGGAGAGAGTTCTTCACTGCTGTTACCTCTTGTGAGTGGTGATGTTCCACCCCGAGGTAAGTATACGTCTCTCCGACATCCAAATGATATAGGATGCTTCCATCAACGAGCTGCATATCCTCTCCGTAGTCTCACGCATGGGATGAACCATTGCACATTTGTATATCCAGAATTCCATACCGATAGCATGCGTGTACTCTTCCACCACCCTCAAGGACTGATAGAGATCCTTCTCTCCAGAGGCATGAAGTTTAAGATCGTCCATATAAAACAGATGGGTGACCTTGTGCCTCCGGTTTCCGGGGGTGCCACAGTTATACCCTCGAGTATTTCTGAGCGCAACGGATAATGACAATAGTGAGATGCAGAAAAGTAGGGGACTGAGGGAATTGCCCCCAAATACACTCCTTCTGATCCACCCTATTTGGACTCTTGCTTGACCAGATGGTTTGGTGAAGCGAGTTTGCCAAAGTGGTATCAGTTGTTCAATGCATCTCACTATTTTGTCGAGTACCGCAAGGCATCCGAGTAAATGCAAGATGAGCTCATGCGATATTGTATCAAATGTCTTACGGTAATCGATCCAGGCCATAGAGAGTTTACGTTTGTATTGTATCGAGGCTTACTAACACATCTATCGATGAGCAGGTTCTCTTTACATCCAGCGACTCCTCTCTTCGACCTTCTATGCTCATATATGCGTTAGATCACTCGGTGAACTGCGGTGAGTATTCGTGTGTATAAGATGCTTGTAAACAACTCAAATCATCATCATTATTATTATTATTCTCAGAATTTTGATGAATAAATCATTCAATTGTATCATATAAAAATCAGTTTCCGTGAGAGAAGAACTACAAGGCCACTAAAATCTACGGAAACAAAACAAACTTCGTGATATTTCTCATGTCGTTTTTTCACGGTTGATCGAAGCAAGTGAGGTCATTCGCCATTTTTGCAGAAAGCAAATTAGAAATGTCGGAGAAAGTACGAATGATAGTAGAACGTAGAATGTTGGCTTTCACGTAAACGGTAAATCTTACGTATTATATCTCAAAATCATGCAACAAAAATGGCTTTCAGTAATCGTATCACATCATTTATCTAACAAACCACCTGAACGTCTGCAAGCATGATTGCATTTTCAATTCGTTATATAATTTATCGAAGTTGTTATGGTGACTGGAGGAATATTAAATGATCTGTGCTGTCTGAAATTGATTTCATATCGAATGATCGTTTGACCTGTGCGGTTATACATACACTGTGGTGATAGTTGATAAACGTTGAGAGGACTGAACGTACTTTTTCTTCGAAAAAAGGAATTGCTGAGAAAGCAAAATTCAACTATGGCCGAGGGATGAAATCAATATGGGATGGCTTCCGTGGATTAAAATAAGTTTGGGTTTTTGTTGAACGTTTTATTGGTGTTGAATAAAACCAAGATAACACAAACATCAGTTTTCATAACGGACACACGAAAAAAATGCTGCTTATTTTTAATGAAAACTTAACTGTATCTTCTTCTTCTTCTTCTTCCTAATCTATCCACTACAATATAACACATTTTACCAATAACCTAGAAGTGTTCATTTCCACATCCTCTTACATCCACATCCGGATCACATTGTGCCGTATAGGCCATACAGGATGATGTATTGTACGACGCTGGCACAGTCCTCACGTGGGCTATGAAGGTACCATGTTGGTCGATCTATATTCCTAGATACAGGATACTCCTTCTCGGTATAACGTGTGTACCACCGACTGAAAATCTTATCCCGTCTTTTTCCTAGGACCCTTCAGGATTACAGCTTCGATTTTCTCAGGGACAAGAACTAGATCGTGCTGGGTCATCCACCTGCCAACCCTGCGAAGTGAACTATCCGCTCTTTATATCAGCTTCTCTATGGAGTCAGCTCCTGCCAGTAGGTCCAAATCGTCCGCGAGGCCTATTTAATCACAGTCGTCTGGAAGCCTCATCCTCAGTACTCCATCATAGAGAATATTGGTGTTGGACCCAGTACAGATCCCTGTGGGACGCCACAGCTCATTTCTAGTTCTACGCCCCTGCTGACCTGGATTTTCCTGGATTTTCCTTCGAAGTATCTACTGATTATTCGCATCAGATGCACCGGAATATATTGTCTGTTCAGTTCTGCCATTATGTGACTCCATCTTTCGCTATTGAACGCGTTCCTTACGTCCAGCGTTATCATGAAACGTCATTTGTTTGGTGGTTTCCTACTCTCCTCCACCTTGTCGACGGCTTGTAAGGTCGTTCAGCCTTTTTTGAAGCCAAATTGCCTGTCGCTCAGGTTTATATCGTCTTCTGAACAGTTTTCCAATCTTTTTCTGATCAGCCCCCCATAATGTTTGCTTATGACGTCCAGCAAGCAAATCGGTCGATAGGAAACACCGCCTCTCCCTTTGGGAATCAGAACAAGTCTCGCTATCTTCCATTTCTCGTAAAATGTCTGTTTCCCCAGCAACCCATTTAAAACTGATATAATCCACTCTGGTGCACATCGGACAACTTCTTTAATGGCCTCGGCTGGTATGCCATCTATACCAGGGGACGTTTCACTCTTGAGTTTCTCAGCAGCTTCGTTAAGTTCGTCTGTGGTGAACATTTCGAATTCAAGGGCTCTTTTTTGCTGGTTTCTCCATCTTTCTCCATTCGGAAATAGAGTCTGGGCTATTTCCAGCTTTCTTTCATCTGGGGTCCGGATTTTCAGTGACATGACGGCTATTTTGTACCCTTCTTCCCAAACATCGTGATCCAGTTGCATCCACTTTTTACTTTTCGAACTGTCCACCAGCTTCCCCAAGCTTTTCCTGGTTTCTTTATAGAAACCGCAATATGTATTCCCTCGTCTTCGTTTGTGTTGTTCCGTCTTGCCAATCTTGATAGTCTCCTACGGAGGGCGATGCATTCTTCCCGATTCGTCTGGATCTCATCATTCCACCAATACGGATTCTTAGTTCTTTCGCCTTTTGCTCAAGGCTTGCCTTCAGTATCTCCTTTATGGTCGCCTGGCACCTGGCCTAACCTAACTTAACCTAATGTAACCTAACCTAACCTAACATAACCTAACCTAACCTAGTCAGTTAATGTTTTTTTCAGGCGCAAAGTGGGTGAAGTCTGGTCCATGCTAGACGCTTCTCCGTAGACTTATAATGGAAATTTCAAAGTTTACTAACTTCTTTGCTTTGCGCATGTGCGGGTAGGGTGTCACAGTGCTAAGCTTGTCGGGTACAATCCACTGATATGTCAGATGTTGTCCAAAGACTCTTCCGATGAAGTAAAGCCTGTCCTGCAGAATGAATTGAATGTATACTCATTGACTGGAGTCAATGATCATTTCAAACCTTCCCGTCCTCACAACTTACACACTACAATCAGCTGATGCTTTCTTTGTAAAAACACTGCACTTACTCTCGTCCAAATACGTAAGTGTGATGAATGTAAAATTAACGTTACAAGCGATGAAAGAAAATGAAATATGGATCATTAGAAAATTGAGTAACTAATAACCAGCAATTAAGGAATTAGACAGTAATTTTCAAATCACGTCTCGATTAACTGGTTTCAACAATTTAGATTTCTAGCCTAGCGAGTCGCATGAGACACCTGTGCCAATTCGACTATCCCGGAAGTCTAGTAAGCTATGCAATCGTACATTCTGATGTTGTGATGTTTTTACTGAATATACATTTATAATGATTTCGCTAACTGGATTGGTTCCATGGGCTGACCACGAATGACCTTGATATCACATCAAATATTATGGGAAATCCTTGACAAGTGTACATAGTCGTCTTCGAAGCGGAATCCATACAAGGTGGTCCATAGTACATG
>NW_019296499.1:0-11182 GCF_000500325.1 Leptinotarsa decemlineata | reverse complement strand
AACGAATTTTACTACCTGTCAAATTTTCAGATGAATAATTCATTACCTAAGCCATTCACCTATCCATCAACAACTCAGACTGAAGAATAAAGACTACATTCTTTACCTGAGCAATTATTTCACCTGATTTCAAGATCTGTCTTAACTACAAGTTTTCTCGTTGCTAATTGAATTCAATAAAGCTTTCTGAAAGGACGTTTTCTGCATTTGACCAACGATGGATACTTTTCTTATAGTTTTTCCATCAATGCCGGTGTTCCCCAGGAAGTCATAATGTCACTAACCCTTTTTTGTTGTATATAAACGACTCATTGGAAAAAACAAGGAATCCACTATTCCAGGGCATCGGCTGCGGATACACACTTTCACCGGCAGCAGGAGGTTGCAAATCTTAATGAGGTTTCAGAGGTTCAGAGCCGAGTGCATTTAAATTTGATTGGCCAGCGTGAAGAGGCTTGTTTATTTTACCCAATAGATACATCTATCATTGTTTGGATTGATTTCTTGTTGGATGGATGAAGTTCAGGTTTCAGCTTGAGATTATGTTCTTATGTGCGAATATGGCTTCTTCACCATATGGGCTACTGTGACAACTTTTTAGTTGTCTTTCCATTTCATATCGGGATCTGTATTTGATAGAATTTTCGACATTGATGCTTGATTCATTTGCTGGCAGATGGCGCTGTACGTAACCTCCTTGATATATCGACATTGTTGCTTGATCTCCTCGATAAAATTCTAACTCACTCCACAAGTATTTATTGAAAATTTACACGTACATTTCGTCATAAAAACATGATTATTGACAATTCATCTGTAAAAGATAATTACGAAATCGGAGTATTTTGTTTCTCATGAAGAATGCGTTTCTGACTTGAGACGAATTCCTTCGACATAATTACTAACATGACACTTAGTTGCTACATTGTTGTCAACGAGTTTTTCGAAACCCGCCTCTCATGGATCATCATTAGTGAGGCCAATTATATGATAATTCTCGTGTAGACTGTCGCAAGTCAGAAATGCTATCCACGGAATCCATTCATAGAAAACAGGTCGGAATGGATGCGAGAGCACAAAAACGCAATAGAAGCCTAACATTAGTTTCACTCTGAATAATGATCTTAACATCGGAAACCACTGAATAGGTGCAAATTACATAAGTTCTTTTATATCCCTGACACGAATTCTGCCAAATCCTGGAAAAGCCTTCGTTGCATCTGAGTTTGATGATGCTGACCTATTGTCCTCTTTGAAAATTTTGGGGTTTCTACCGTACTGGTCACTGTCACAGATTTTTTTCTTTCGAGACTTTATAGTACCAGTATGTTCGCCAGATCCACTTTTGTCATCGATGTAACTCAGATGTACCGAAAGTTTCATATTTTCAGTCGTACACTCTTCTGGTACGGCTGGGATATGCCATTCCATGTAGAGGTTAGCCACAGTGGGTGGTATCCCGTAATATTCCTCAATACCATCTTTCATTATCTTCTTCTTTGGGAGTTTCTCAGCGAACGAGCTACTGATAAACTCTTCGTTTTCTAAATCCAACTTTCCTGAATAACTCTTCACTAAACTAGTTTCCAAATTCACCCGTAGGTTGATGTTTCTATTTGCGAACTCTACTGGTATGGATATGTCAGGATACTTCACGAAGAGTTCAGCCACACTGGGATGCACTACGTAACCTTGTTCAGTAGCTTCTTTCATCATCCTCCGTCTATTGCTGCTCTGAAAATTAAAAGCATTGGAGTTAATTAGTTGATAATTTATAACTACAACACAAGTCAGTGAAATGCAGATATTACTTCGACTTTCTGCTGTTATGCACGTTATAGACAAAATCATTGAAACATTTCATTGATGTGAAATCCCAAATTAGGTACAATGATATAATAAAAACAAATATCAAAATTAGAGAAGTCTTTATGGAAAAGTTAGTAGAGTCCTAATAGTATATATCAAACCATATCATATATATCGTATCGTAGAAATGTTTCATTTTCATAATACATACCTTGATCGCAGTAACCTTTTTTGAACTATCTTTGGTGAAAACACTTGTATTCGATGATTTTCTTGTAGTCGCCCGTAAGTTATAAACCATTTTCATAGACTCCATTTTAACTCTAATAATTGTTCGCACTCTATGTGGTGTGACGACACAAAAGTTCATCAACAGAATGAATCAATAATTGATAACGACTGGATATATATATTAGAAGAGTCGGCATAATATTGCTACCTACCTTGTACCTAGTTAGGTAAATCCATCCTAGTACCTAGTTAGTCCATCCCCTTCTTCGACCCAGAATTGTGTGGAATCACGAAGGTTGGCTATTGAAACTGAGTATGAGTTGAGTGATGAATATTTTGAAGTTTCTTATAGAGCATTGGGAAAACCAACTATAGATTTATTCGCATCCACACTCAATGCAGAATGCCCTGAATATGCATTATGACGCAAGGACTCCGATTCCATAGCAGTTGATGCGTTCACCTCAAATCGGCATGAAGAATTATTCTATGGTAGTGATCCAGTGTAATTATTACTCCGTTATGGAAATTCCAAACATGGTATTTCTTTTTGACGTGATAACATCTCACGACAGGGTGAACAGCTTCGATACCTAACGCGTAACGGCGTTAATTTGTCTGTCGTTTACCTGGTGACGTCGAGATGTACGCCCCGCACTTCTTCTGCAACTCAAACCATGTGTACCTTTCTCGTCAAGTATACTACCGCAAACACAAGTATAAAGCACACAAATAGATAAACACATCCTAAGTTCTACTGCTATCCTAAAAGATGAAAGAGGTTCTCCATGGCGGTCAGTTGTAAAGTAAAGCTTTAGCATCGACCGTTAACGAAATTCGTCTTACGTCTGTTATTGCTGTGCAACCAAGCAACGGAGTGCTTGGTAGGACAGAATATATGCACGTGATCTTTCAGACAAGGATGCAGCCGCACTAATGAACGATCAACATTTAATTTTTCTCTGAACTCGTACTGCAATCACGTTATTCTTATTAAGGAAATCATGCATTCTTGATTTCAGTGACTTTTCAAAAGCTTTTGTAATTGACGTAATCAGAGAGATCGGCCTATAGTTACAAGTATGAGATTTGTCGCCCTTTTTATATACCGGCGTAACAACTGAAATTTTATATTGTAATCAATACATTTCTTTATATATTCTACTTTTGTTTCATTACTTATCAAAATCGGCGCAACTAGAATGGTTGACTTGTGGTCTGTAATAGCATGATCAAAGGCAGCAGATAATGAGTTCTTTATAATAACTCCATTTTCAACATTGAAAAATATATGATCTATGCAGGTTGATGCTCCCCGCTCGACACGTTTGTCACTGTTAATCATTGAAATAAAGTTATACTCGCTCAATACGTCTAAATATTCTGAAATAAGTTCATTGTCATCGTTTAAGTTCAAATTCATATCTCCGACTATGATATGATGAGTTTCTGATACAAATATTATTTCTCTTGCATTCCTTGCACTTCACCACTAACACGAAAACACGTTAAGACATGTTACACCACGAATCGCGAAAACAGCAGGTAAATAAATAAATTGTCTTGTAGGAACAGCATACAAGTGTAGAATATTTTACTTATAGCTATAAGTTTATGAAATTCTTTTATGTTACGAAAAATAAGGATACTTGTAGCTATAAGCGAGTTACTTGTAACTTGTAGACTTGTTACAATTGTGAGATTTGTGTTATAGGCCCCTGGAAGTTGGGGGAGTGCAGTTTCAACTTCCCAGGTTGCAGCCAGAAAGGGAGAAAAGATAACGAATCGGATGAGTAACAACTAATGAAACTCTTATAAATCATATTAAGACACCTTCTGAGCCAGGAAAAGCCCGTAACAATGGCGCCCAACAGTGTTTAGTGGTGTTATCATAGTTATTTTTATATATTGTGGTATAATCATATTTCTTTTTTTTTTTTGGAAGGCAATCGATTCGTTCAGATATTGTTTTTGCTTACAAACGTTCTTACTTTCTTTTCCTTCTCATCTGTTCTTCTGAAGAACTGAATTATGGCTAAAAATATTTGGAAAAATGAAATTAATCGGTTAACTTCTGGTGAGTTGTCATATGAGATGACGAGCAGAGGCACGAGTGTCGGTACTATTGATGCGATGCGAAAATTTCTCAGAAATATTTTGCAGAATGAAGATCAGTTTATCAGAATTGTAAATCCCATTGAATCCAAAGATGATGTTGAACAGATAGAATTAAATATTAAACAGTTGCTGGATGTTCAAGGATTTTGATGGTGATACAAAAAGTTCTGTTTTTGCGCGAATTTCGGCATTGTTAACGCATACGATGAGACGAATTCAAAATAGTAATCCAAACGATGTCAGTGAGAATTCCAACAAAAATCAATTACTCTTAAATCTTTATAATATCAGAACTGATATTGGAAAAGTGATAAAAAAAGGAAATAAATCTTCTAGCGGATCGGTGAACTTATTTACAGTAAATAATTCTTTGAAGTTTGGTAAAAAAGGCTTAAGTCAATATTACACCGTTTTGGGGTTTCTGTGGAGCTTAAGTCAAAATTTCATGCTCTCTCGATTGATATAAACGGCTTAAGTCTAGACAGTTTTTGCGCCACACAATTTGCTCTGGTAATAGGGAATTAAGTCAGAAATGTAGAATGATGTTTGATATTATGGGCCTTAGTCACCATGTGCCCATTGTACCAAACAAAGAATGAGAAGCAAGCCTCTGGTCTCACAGGATTTTGTCATATTGAGCCCGTCATATCAACCTAATGTACAAATATCATCGTGCCTCTGTGTTATTTATACCGTGCTGCGGAACATGCTATAACAATCGAGAAAATCGTTTCAATTTGTCTGCTGTTCAATAAAATGAGTAACCGAGGTAAAAAGCTACTACAATTAGCATTAAATCATGTCGATTGTTCACCAGGTGAGAACGTAAGTAAAAATATTTGTGACATAACCTATAAAACTAATTTTGTCCTGCACAATGCCGTCCTCCCGAATTTCTTCAACTTCTTCTTCATCACCACGAAGTTTGCCACCTGGTGTTCAGAATTTTTTTTTCAATTCTGACTTCAGTGATATTGACGAAACTTATCAGCCTCCTCCAGATTTGGAGCAAGAAAAAGCTAGAATGTAAGAAGAGAAACAATATAGCTTCAATAGGAGGTGTTTCAACATTTTCCACAGTAGAGATGTCACACACTCAAATTAAACATACGAATTCATCTCGAAAATAAAAAGATATAATAATAAATGATGTTATTCCACAATCACGCATTAACGAAAAAAATATGGAAGAGCAAAAAAAGCTGAGGGAGAAAGTGATCATAATGTCGAAGGAAAAAATATGAAAGAACAAGAAGATGCTGAGGAAGGAAATAATTATGGAGTAGAAGGAAATTTGGAAGAACAAGAACATGCTGAGGAAATAAATAAGCGTGATTTCGTAGAAAGAGCTAGGGCTAAAAAGAAATGGTCAAGATCTATTCGAAATGAAAGAACGAAGTTGCTCCACACAGGGCAGAGTTATATAAATGTTAGCGGAAAGAAGGTGGAAGGGAGAAAATTCAAACCTTTGAAACAATGTCGAAAAAATATTACCTAGCATTGAATTGTAACATCCGCAAGACTTTGTTCACTGAATACTGGGCTCTGGGTTCATACGATAAAAAAGTAGCTTTCATTGTCGGACTCATAACTAGCAAGGAAAAGCAAGTCATTCGACATAGGAAACCGGAAAGTGCGAAAAATCAAGAAGTGACGTATCAATATTCTTTTGAAATAAACGGAAGAATGGTTGAGGTGTGCAAAGACTGTTTCTGCCGAACGCTTGATGAGAAAGAGAAATTTTTAAGAACTGTTTTGAAAACAAATCACAAAAGGCATCAGGAATTACACAAGAGGATAAACGTGGCAATCGACTGCAAATAAAAAAATCGAGTTGGAAATAAATGATGTTACGGCTCATATAAATTCATTTCCGGTGCATGAAAGTTATTATACTAGAAAAACGAATGACAAGAAGTATCTGCAGTCTCATTTAAATCTACAGATTATGTACGATTCATACAAAGAGGGTAGAGAAAATTTTGTGTGTCGTACAATTCATGAACGAGAATTTCACAAGATGAAGCTATCTTTCAAGAAGCCTTATGTAGATGCGTGCGACAAGTGCGACACACTCAACATGCGATTGAAAGTTGCTACTGATTTAAGTAATATAGAAGAAGAAACAGATGTTAAGAATCTTCTGAAAGGCCATCAAGATGAAGCTGCCTTAGCCTATACTTCCAAAAGAGTGGATAAGCTTGAGGTTAAAAATGATATTACGAACTTTCGATCTCCAGCAATGCCTGCTAACCCCATTTCTTGGCTCTTAGGTGGTTTTCTACAAGCGGCAGTTATGGACCTTTTAACCTAACCATACACGACAATGCTACTGGAGAGGCCACCAACTACATGTGGCACGAGGCAACGGCAGGAAGAGGAGTAAATGATAATATAGACATATTATCATTTAGGCAAACTATCCGATGTGGAAGAAACACGAACTTGAAGCAGATTTCATTGGATCAGAAGTATAAAGCCATGGTTCCTATTTCAGCAGAAAAGAAGAATGATTTGTTTGCTTTATTACGTTTGGTTTCGCCAGTTTTTCATGAATTTTATTTGAACTTGCCAACCTCAGAAGTATGTAAAAAATGTCACATTTGCTTAGCGACTAAGCCGGAACAAAAAAAGCCGGCAGGTTTGATGTGTAGTAGGCCTAATATAACAAAGTGTTGGGAATTGATATGCGTAGATGTAGTAGGGCCTTTACCTAGAGGCACTCATGGTTTTAAATATATATTATCTATTTCCGATTACTTCCTTTCTTTTTTTCAATGCGAGCTGCCACTTCAGCAAACCTTGTTAAAATTATCGAATATAATATTTTTATGTTGGTTGGTGTCCCAAAGTTTATAGTTTGCGATAAGGGTAAAATTTTCACCAGTAGGGATTTCAAAAAGTTGGCGGAAAAATATAATGTAAAACTTTCATATACTGCTTTCTATCACCCACAAGCAAATGCGGTCGAACGCATTTACAGAGTTTTTAAAACAATGATATCGGCATATATTCAAGAGAATCAAAGGGAATGAGATGTTAATTTACAAAAGTTTGCTTGCGCAATAAGAACATCAAGACACAAAGTTACGTGATTTACTCCTTATTTCATAAATTTCGGGTGCGAAATCGTTCTGAGCGGGTCATTAGAGGTCGGTAAAGATGATCAACTAAGTCATATCGGCGTAAATAGAGATCCGGATATTATAATTTCACGCTCGTCTGATTTTGAAGCGGTCTATGAAAAAGTTCGTGGAAAACTGAACAAAACTTATGAACATAGTAAAAGAACGTATCATTTGAGACACAGAGATATACAATACAGTGTCGGTCAAAAAGTGTGGCATAGAAATTTTGCCCTATCGGATGCAACAAAATGTTTTTCCGCCAAATTAGCTCATAAATGTATAGGGCCTTGCACAAAAATAAGAAAACTATCACCTTGGACATATGAGCTGAAAAATTTATAACACTCTTAATATAGGCACATACCATGTCAAGGACTTGAAATCGCACCGAATTGATGATGGGGAAATTTAAGTTTGAAAAAAAATTGATTTTTTTTTGGAAAGAAGGGAAGGGATTGTTACAGTATAATTTCTCTTAGAGTGGTTGTCTGTCTGTTTCGCATATTCAATAAATTATATCAAGGTCATTGTTCTGCAAAGTTCGCAACTAGGTACCTACGTATCTCGATGTCTCGTAAACTTTAAATATCGCTCCGCATCAATCACCGACAGTTGCCAAATAAGGTGAAATATTCTCATGAGTGGGACAGAGAAGTTCAACAATGATATTAAATATTTTGATTCGTGAACGGGAGCCTAGACCCTTTCCAACATTTTAAAATTTTAATCAGTAGTAAAAGATTTCAGGCAAGAGCACAGTGTGTTTATTGATTGAATATGAAAATACGAGTTCTGGATTAGTTTTCATTATTATTACCCACGATTGGGGATTGAATTGCCGTGTTCCATTTTTAACAACTAGTGTTGTGAGCTTAGTTGTTATTACCTCTTTTAAAGGGGATACAAAGCTGAAATCAGACTCCAAGGCCACACTTGGAAATAGTTATGGACTCGAAGTTGTCATTTAATTCACATATAGAAAAACCGTCAATAAATGTAATAGTATTACTGGATTCCTCAAAAGAAACTGTCAAAATTTCAGAACGGCAAAACCTCTCCTCAATTCATATTATGCATATGTATGTACATAGTAGGCTCTGCTTTGCATCGGTTGTTTGGAATCCTCATTACCGCATAAACATAGATCGTATTGTGAGAGTCGAAAACAAATTTCTTGGCTACATTATTCACAAATTATGCGCCAATACAATAGTATCCCTATGAAGGATAGAAGAACTGTTATGGATCTTATCATGATTTTCAAGTTGATGAAAGGATTAATCCACTGCCCAGAGCTTTATTCCAATATCGAGTTCAATGTTCATAATAGAACGTTGAGACGTACAGAATTCTTTAAGTTAACTTGCACAAAGACAAATGCTACTCAAAATTCACCACCTAACAGAATGCTTAAAACTAACGAAATTTGCAATGATATACAATATATTGAAATCTCTTTAGATTGTTTCATACGCAGGATGAAAAAATGCTCATTGATAAGTTGTGATTATTTGTGTAGTCTCTGTCACTCTTATAATCATTTCAATCTGTTTCTTTGAAAAATTATTCAAATACTTAAAAAAGAGGAATGAAATAATGCATTCAACATTTAAAGGGATTCGTTTTTATTTCACCATTTGGACAATGAATCTGTTACCTGTATGAGACAAACAAAGATGTCATATTTCAGAGGCGTGCTGTTCTGTTTACTTATGTTCCAGGTTCCGAGACATTCTGTGACATAAGAAATTATCACGTCAAAAAGAAATACCATGTTTGAAATTTCCATAACGGAGTGATAATTACACTGGATCACTACGATTTTGTTTGAAATTCATGATTGAGGAAAGGAGAAAATGGATAGAATAATTCGTCTTGCCAATTTGAGGTAAACGCATCAACTGCTGACGAATCGGGGTCCTTGCGTTATGATGCATCTTTAGGGCATTCTGCATTGAGTGTGGATGCGAATAAATCTATAGTTGGTTTTCCCAATGCTCTATAAGAAACTTCAAAATATTCATCACTCAACTCATACTCATTTTCAATAGCCAACTTTCGTGATTCCACACGATTCTGGGTCGAAGAAGAGGGTGGAATATACCTGATAATTTTACCTAAGTAGGTACTAGGTAGGTAGCAATATTATGCCGACTCTTCTAATATATATATATCAAGTCCTTATCAATTATTGATTCATTCTATTGATGAACTTTTGTGTCTTCACACCACAGTTCATGAAAATGGTTTATAACTTACGGGCGACTACAAGAAAATCATCGAATACAAGTGTTTTCACCAATGATAGTTCAAAAAAGGTTACTGCGATCAAGGTATGTATTATGAAAATGAAACATTTCTACGATACGATATATACGATATGGTTTGATATATACTATTAGGACTCTACTAACTTTTCCATAAAGACTTCTCTAATTTTTATATTTGTTTTTATTATATCATTGTACCTGATTTGGGATTTCACTTCAATGAAATGTTTCAGTGATTTTGTCTATAATGTGCATAACAGCAGAAAGTCGAAGTAATATCTGCATTTAACTGACTTGTGTTGTGGTTACAAATTATCAACTAATTAACTCCAATGCTTTTAATTTTCAGAGCAGCAATAGACGGAGGATGACGAAAGAAGCTACTGAACAAAGTTACGTAGTGCATCCCAGTGTGGCTGAACTCTTCGTGAAGTATCCTGACATATCCATACCAGTAGAGTTCGCAAATAGAAACTTCAACCTACGGGTGAATTTGGAAACTAGTTTAGTGAAAAGTTATTCAGGACAGTTGGATTTCGAAAACGAAGAGTTTATCAGTAGCTCGTTCGGTGAGAAACTCCCAAAGAAGAAGATAATGAAAGATGGTATTGAGGAAAGTTACGGGATACCACCCACTGTGGCTAACCTCTACATGGAATGGCATAACCCAACCGTACCAGAAGAGTGCACGACTGAAAATATGAAACTTTCGGTACATCTGAGTTACATCGATGACAAAAGTGGATCTGGCGAACATACTGGTACTATAAAGTCTCGAAAGAGAAAAATCTGTGACAGTGACCAGTACGGTAGACACCCCAAAATTTTCAAGGAGGACAATAGGTCAGCATCATCAAACTCAGATGCAACGAAAGCTTTTCCAGGATTTGGCGGAATTCGTGTCAGGGATATAAACGAACTCATGTAATTTGCACCTATTCAGTGGTTTCCGATGTTAGGATCATCATTCAGAGTGAAACTAATGTTAGGCTTTCCCCTTCTTCTGAAGTACATTCCTACCTATTTTCTATGAATGGATTCCGTGAATAACATTTCTGAGTTGTGACAGTCTACAATCTATCAATTAACTGGCCTCATTAATGATGATCCATGAAAAACTCGTTGACAACAATGTAACAACCAAGTGTCATGTCGAAGGAGTTCGTCTCAAGTCAGAAACGCATTCATTTTTTTATGACAAAATAAACGTGTAAATACATTTCAATAAATTTTTTTGAATAAATATATGAAAAATCAACGTGTGTCTACTCGTTTCATTGTTTAGATACGTGAAAAACCTCTCAAGAGTTCTACAAAACCTCATTTGCTATCATATATTAACAACTTGTTACCTACAAAAATTGAAATAATCTAAGGTATAAACACGGGACTAAATTAATTTTTAAGTTATAATTGGTCAAAGTTAGCCATATCATTTTGGGATTTCCAAACAAATAGGTCTTTGTTTCGATCGGAAATAACATCTTTGTTTACCTTGTAAATTTGAGTAACATCCGCATTTTATCTATCGTAACTTTTGAAAATCAGAATTATAAATATAGTTTGAAAAATACGCTTTCGAAGGACATCAAACTGAAAAGTTGAAAATGTTTTTTTTTATAAAAT
>NW_019296498.1:0-11232 GCF_000500325.1 Leptinotarsa decemlineata | reverse complement strand
CCACTATCTATATAAGTTCCAAGGAATTTCGTAACTTCAGAAAGATGGATGGTACTATTTTTGACAACCACTTTAATATCACTATCAAAAAATTTCTTTCACACCAATTTATGAATTCTTCTGCTGAATTATTTAGTTTTTTTGTAAGTCTTCAGGACCATCAGAATCCCGTGACCTTCGACGCGCTATCTATAGGCACGCGCCGCCGGCACCTGGCCGGTACCGATGTAACCGCTATGTCCCTGCATTTTGAATCTGTAATATCTTCAAAAATATTCATTTTAAAGTGAAGTACATTTTTTGATCTATCTCTAAGGGTTCAGCCAGCGTTTCCAATGTAAGCTCAAAACATTCCTCTTAAATCACTATCTATCAAAAAACCCGCATCAAAATTCATTGCGTAGTTTTAAAGATCTAAGCATATAAGCGGGAAGCGAATTTCTTTTATATTATGTAGTGGTATATATTTGGAATGCAATTTATAAATGACAAGGCATTATTCATCAGACAATTCCATACACACAGAAGCACAGGAAGCGTATTAGATAATTCAGGAGAAGAAGAACACTAATTCCTAACTCTAAAAACTCTATATCTAACAAGCTACAATTTCCGATACCCATCAATGTTTTCCAGTGGAAATTTCCTCATGAAAGATCCCGCAAATTTCAAGAGTGTGATTCACGTCAATGGTTTCTGTTAGAAATTTGAGGGAAATTTTTTCATAATAAATCCCGCAAATTTTAACAGAGTGGTTCATAAAAAGTTATGTAATGGGCCGTTTGGTAATGGGACCTTTATCACGGTTCATAGTTCTCATTCTACACTTTGCTATTTTCAGACTTTTAAAGACATCCAAAAATCTAGTGTCATGTACCGATCTCAACAATTTTAAAACAGTTTTCATTTATTTTATGGCGTGATGAGCGATACTACATTTTTCTGGTCTTCGAAATCGAATATGCGGTTAGTGTTTTTTGAAACGAGTTTTAATGGATTGCTTAGTCAGGCCAATATGTTTTTTGTCACAGTCCTCACAGTTCATCTCATATATCCCCGACTTTCCATTTTCCAACACCTTATCTTCAGGAAATTAATCAGGCAAGTGTGGCCATGAATCCAGACTAGAGACAATTTGTTGAGTCTATCGAAGAGAGTTTTTTGGCAGTTCACAACCAACATAGATGCTGCTCAGTGACAACCCAGAGCTTTAAAAGCCACCTTAATATTCGAAAATATTTTGATTTTCTTATGTAAGGGGCCATTAAAGTATTATGTAAGCACTATAGGGAGGCGGAGGGTCTTTGCTTTGCTTATTTTTTATAACATGGGGGGACGGAGGCTCTAGATGGTGATTACGTCAGCAGTAGTTATTCACTTTCTTACACATATGGCAACCCACAAATTGTCTATGTTTGAAAACAAAACTCATTTTTGGGAATTCCCACAAGTAAGTTTAGATACTCGCTTATAACAAAGTATGGGAATTACCGCGCGCTATTCACTTACCTAAATTTCTTCCATCAAGCTATTGTTTCGATATGATTTGACGTATCCGAAACAAAGCACGTTAATGTTTGTATTACCAATAATCCACTTTCGCCAGAGTTGAATTGTTTAATTAAGGTGTCGTTTCAAATAGACAAATCCAAATTATACCAAAAATTTTGAAAAATCTCATACAAATACGAAAGTAGAAAATGTTCAGAAGTTACTTAACGAAATGTGGCATAATTTTAAGTTACCAGCAAAGTCTGACAAGGACTAACAATGTTTGCGTGGGAGGGGGATAGCAGATTTGCTTACCTTTACCACAGCTTATAAGTAAGCTGTGCCTTTACTGACAAGGAGGATG
Organism: Leptinotarsa decemlineata; assembly: GCF_000500325.1. Lineage (NCBI taxonomy): Eukaryota > Metazoa > Arthropoda > Insecta > Coleoptera > Chrysomelidae > Leptinotarsa > Leptinotarsa decemlineata. Next base: position 9,377 of record NW_019296498.1, on the reverse strand, counting down.
GGGAGGTAAATAATTGTGATAAATATGCCTATGTAATACTCGAACGGCGGCCCCTAAAGGGTTGTCAATATCTCCATACACAAATCAATAGTATAAATATCTGCTTGAAATATGGTTACATAGAACCTAGCCAATGAGGTTGTAACGGAACTTCGTCTCCGCAGGTGCGAAACTTCCGCGTGAAACCAATCTCCGTATCTGCATCCGAATAAAAATGTTTTTGTATTTATAAGAATGTCGTAAAGAACACGAATTCAACAAATCAAAAAGGTTATTGAATGTCTCTATTAGTAGTTCACCACGAATGCATTCATTCCACTGACAACTGTACGGCTTAGAACTTGTGTTGCTAGACTCCCCGATTTGCTGTCAACTGGGCTTACTTCTACTCTCAATCATTAATGGTTTTAGTATAGAAGCTTTGAAATTGAATATCAGGGCTTGTTCTCGTTCTCTATCATCTAGACGGTTTACAACAGTCATAAAACAGTCGTCCAACTGAATACTGAACATCGTGTGACGTATATCATTTCAGTTTACAACTGACTCATTGATTTTGAACGATCCGAAACCGTACAAATCGAGAACCAGAACAGACCTTCAGTATGTATGGTATCATTCAAGTTGGATATTGTATTCAGATTATTTGTGTTTTTCGGGTAGACATATTTTTCAAATAGTGTATGGTTTTGGCCTATTTGAAGTTGATATACATTTCTATAATGAATAAATAATCGACCGCTTATATTCAATGGTATGTATGAATCAATCCTCGGTGATCAGAGTTTAGATTAGATATTCTTTTTTAGATGTCTTCGAGACGTACTACAAGCACGTCTTTGGTGTCGAATCATTTCGTTCCAAAACCGGGTTCAGATGTGATTGCTATATGCAAGATGGGTCTTAGCTATAAATCGTCTTCCAACAATTTGAAAAAACATATGTTGAGAAAGCACCCATTTGTAAAAATAGACACGAAAACATGTGAACCGTCATCTCAAACTTCTCAGAGTTGCTCACAAGAACCGTTGTCCGGAAAACCACTTGAAGCCATTTCTTCCTTGAAAGGGGTTTCCGATAACCTACATCAGAAACCATCAACTTCTGGCGGTAAGAAATCACAAACAGTCGAGACGAATTTTGTGAGAAAAAAATTGGTTTATTTGAAAAAAAAATTGATTCAAAATTAATGCAACTTTTCATTGAAGACTTTCAACCATTGTCAATTTTGGAAGATGATAAAGAATTTGTTCAAGCCTTGAACCCTTCTTACCAGCTACCTTCCAGAAAAACAGTTTACACATCTCTTTTAAATGTTTTTTACGAACAAATTTNTATAATGAAACAAAATAAAACATTTAATGAAAATGAGTGAAGCAGTCATATTAACAACATACTGTTGGACTTCCCGAAATAAGAAATATTGAAAATTTCTTAACAGTCACTGCTCATTTTATTAATCGGAATTTCAGACTAAAAAGTGTGCTACTAAAATGCATTTCTTTTGGTAAACTCCACAACGGAGAAAATTTAGGCGCGGAGTTGAAAAAAGTAATTTCGGAATGGAAGTTAGAAAAAGAAATTTTGATTTTCTCAAGAAAATCATGGAAACTTTAAGACCCATAGAAAACATAACAAATACCATGAGTGACGAAAGTTATTCGACCGCGTTATCTGTTATTGTTTTGAGTGATGGTTTTCATACAAGCGGGGCATTTGTTTGGGACATGTTCATAAAGGCACCTACACCTGAATTTTCAAATTTTCTTCACAGTGTTGACTTCTGCTTTAGATTTTAGTGTTTTCAGATGCTCTTCACTGAGTTTGATAGATTTACAATACTCTATAATATTCACTACAGTTACATCCAGATCCCTTATTAGCCTGGATTGAATCTGTTTGTCTTGTATTAGTGTCTGTGTTGGTGGTCAAACCACCAACACTGACATAAAAACTTGGCAAGTTGACTTGGGTGTCACACCAATAGGAGGTTCCACTTATGTTTCGCTTGCGTTTACGCTATTCCCAAAAAGGACTAGAAAAGTCTTCCAAATAACTATAGACCAGTCGCTTTGCTATCAAAAATCATAAAGAAAGCCGTAAACCCCATATCCTCAATTATTTATAAGTCTTCAACATCTGGAGCGATCATCAATATATCTTTCCAAAACAAAGATCAACAGGGGACCTTCTGTCGTATGTCAACCATACTTGGAATAATGCAATCGAGAAACATGGAGAGTTAAGAGCTGTTGCGCTTTATATTTCTAAGGCCTTTGACCGGATTTTGCTGGCCAAACTCCGATGCTATGGCTTGTCGGATATGTATGGCTCTTCAGCTTCCTGAAAGAACGTTCTTTGCTAGTATATATCTCTCGAATACTTTCACCATCAATGTTGGTGTTTATCAGGGATCCATATTGTCTCCAACCCTCTTTTTATTGTATATCAACGACTTATTGAAAAAAAAACAAGAACCCAATATATTGATTTGCTGACGACAGCTCACTTGTCTAGTCATTATATTTAGATCTTAGGACATCGGCTGCAGACGCACAGGAGGTTGAATATCCTAATAAGGGTCTAGAAGTAATTTCGAATTGTCTTGGCACAATCATGCCGATGAAATTGCAAAGGCTGTTTCTCAGAAGCTTGAAACACTGTTCCGAATAAGAAAACTGCACACACCTCAGCAATTTTGGATGCTTTATAAAGCTCAGATCTGACCTTCTTTGGAGTATAGTTCTTATGTATGGAGCTTCGCTCTCAAACATACCCTAAAGCTGATGGATTCCATCCAGAAAAGAATCATCCGCCTGATTGGAGACGCGAACATCATTTGCAACCTTGATAGTCTGGAACATCGAAGAAAGATTGGAGATTAATCTCTCTTCTATAGATACTTTAACGGAAATAGTTCAAATGACTTGGCACATTTAATTCCACCAATTGCGGTACATATCAGAAATACGCGACGAACTGAGGTTCAACTCAGTACACCACGAACTTCACTGTTTAAGAACTCTTTCATTTGGAGAACGGCGTATATATGGAATTAACTTCCTGAGAACGTTTTTCTAAATGGATTTAAGCTCCAGCGATTCAAATCCAATGTGAATAACTACTTTCGCACAGTCACCGCTATAAGAGCGCCTTAAGGATTTTCCTGTAGTGCTTGTGTTTTGTCCTTGAAAAAAAATTAGGAAGGTAAATCAATGGCATTTACCAAACCACTCTTCTCGGAATTTATATAATAAAAATATTCGTTTCAAAAGTATTATTTTTTTCGTGTAATTGAATATTTATATGGACGGAGCTGTTTCGAAAGGGCTTTTTATTTCAGTCTATGTCTGAAAGTTGCTTCTTTGCATGATCTATCTACACATCTTTGTATAGAATAGAACGCCAAGTACTTTCTTTTCAAAAAATTATCATTTCCAGAAAAGTATACCCCTTTCAATTTGAAGAAGATTCCTATGGCTGGGATTTAATCAAATAAGCGAATGAATATCTAGGAAAACTTGGAAAAATTGAATAAAAATATTAACCGACTGTAAATATTTCAATGAATTGAGTTTATCTCTCCTAAAAAATGTACCCCTTCCATTGGAAACAAGATTTCTATGGCTGGGATTCAATCAAATGAGCGAATAAATGTCCTTACGTACTGTCATCGATGACATGAGTAGATCAAACTCATACTTTGACGTATAGCCGTAATTTTATGAATGAGTTGAGTGGTTTTTCTCATGTCATCCAGATTTGGTAGTGAAGAGCTGATAAGGCAAGTGTCTTATGGTGAATCATCGGATGTCTTCCAGTGAGGATGACAGTGTTCCATGTGAGTGAAATTTCACCCCTTTCATCTACTATATCGTGTAGGAATCCTGTGAATATTTGATTCGATTCCATAACGAATGTTTGACATACAAACTGAATGAAGAAAATAGTTTTTTTGTATAATTCAGTGTTCATATAAAAGTATCTGTTTCAAAAGTATATTTCTTTTTGATTCTGATATAATTTGTTTTTATTCATTGAATACCAAAAATATAACATCAAATCGCATGTAAACTATTCCATACCAAACACCAAGAATCGATGAAAATCAGAAATCTAGCCAGAGATATGTTCTATGGAATAACTCGTGAAAATAATTGCTTTGAAAATTTTTTATTTGGAAAACTTGTTGAGGTGAGGTATGATTGAAAAAAATTAATCAAAAGATGAGATATTACATATTGAAATTTGGAATTCTTTAAAAAAAAATTTGTTTCCAAAAAATGTTCCCAACTTGGAAAAATTGAATAAATATATTAACCGACTGTAAATATTTCAATTAAGTGAGCCCACACCAACATTCTGGTACTTGATGGGAGGCAAAATGCCGGACGGCCGATTACCTGAAGGTACTATATAATTACCCGATATCTAATAAAAGAAATATATAACCTACTGAGCACCACAGAAATACTACGAGGACAAATCACGGAATTCAAAGTAAACTACAACAGAACGGCACTACTCAAAACCACAAACACAGACAAAACCCCAGAAACCCTACAAAAAATTCTAAGGCAGAGAACAGGCGACACCACAATAAAGGTAATTGACTTACGACCAAACACGCAACCAAAAAACAACACGACTAACACACCACACCTGTCATACGTCATAAAAGGAGTGGACCTAAACATAACAGAAGACGAAATCATCCACTTTCTGGATGATAATACACTACATTAAACACCTAATGATCGAAGACAACGCCATCTCCAACCCAACAGAAAAAGCTGAAGCCTTCCGAAAAAACACTTAGAACGACGTACAATGTTCCTACCAATGAACACTTCGACAACGAACACATGAACAACATACACCAACAAATCACCACACACCTAGGCAGACACCCAGGACCAATCCCGATTCACCCACACTGCCCCCTATCAGCGAGGACGACATCCTCAAGGCCATCCAACGCGGAAAAAACACAGCCCCAGGACCGGATGCAATAAACCGCAGAACTCTAAGAAACCTACCAGACACCATCCTACCATACCTTAGCGATATCCTGAACTCATGCATAACCCTAGCGTACTTCCTCAAGGCCTGAAAACAGGCCAACACCACAATGATCCCCAAACCTCACAAAGACCCTACCAACCCCGAATCCTACCCACCAATCAGCCTCCTCAATTGCCTAGGCAAACTACTTGAAAGATTACTAACCGACAGACTCACCGACTACTTACAAGAACACAACATCATACCACCACACCAACACGGCTTCAGGGCCGAACACTCAACACAAAACGCTCTCATAGAGCTACAAACACGCATCACACAAAACATAAACGCCTCGTTCGGCACGTTAGCTGTGCCACTCGATATACAAAAGGCTTTCGATAAGGTCTGGCACGCAGGCCTGATCTGGAAACTCACGCAACCCATTCACACCCAAAGCTGGAGTCCACCAGGGCTCCATACTAGCTCCCATCCTATTCCTAATTTTCGTCCACGACACCCCCACAACCCAAAAAATCCTCCAATACGCCGACGATACCATCCTATTAATGAAGTGAGCCCAGACCAACATTCTGGTACTTGATGGGAGGCAAAATGCCGGACGGCCGATTACCTGAAGGTACTATAAAATTACTCGATGTCTAATGAAAGAAATCATTGTGCGACTCAAACTAGTGATCATTGTTATATCGAATAATTGTGAATTTAAAAGAATTCAATCTTAGAAATTGAGAGTTTATCATTTCAACGGAACTTTCGGTACACAAATTGATTACAGACAAGACTAGCAATACAATATTATTAACGGGGAAAATATTGATGCGAACCATCTTTCGTATGTCCGAGAAGAAGCTCAGCACAGTGTTGATGTCGGGGAAAATATTGATAAATATCAACCTTTGCTTGTCCGGGATGGCAGACAGCCTTCCGTGTTGTATGGAATCCAGTAAAAGAGAAGGTGATGAAGGCGATATTGCTTTCTTCGAAGTTGAAACTAGCGATTATAAATGCCAATCGTGCGACAAAATTTTCACGAAAGCTAGTTATATCCGACAGCATATGAATATAATTCATGGCGAGTACAGACCGTTGAAATGTGGGATATGTGGCGAAAAGTTTGTTACTGATCAATTATCAAAACAGCATTCCCGACGGCATAATTCAGACAAACCATACAAATGTGAGTTTTGTATTATAAACAATACTATTATAAAGTCGACTTAAAGCGGCAGATGTTCAACAATACGGAAGTCAAACCTTACCTTTGTGACAAATATGGCAGAGGATTCACTAGGATGGATCACATGATAAAGCAACGGTTGAAGCATGCTATACAAAAATAGTCACATTGATCGCTTTAATTATTTGTAATACGTAAGTTTGTAACGAATATTTCGTTACATTCATATATTCTTAATGTTACCTATAATATCAATAGTTTACTCACCACAATTTCGATCATATTATTCTCCGTAAACGGTATAATAGTCACTGCCGGCTGGATCTGCGAACAAAAAACGCAAAGACCGAGGGAATTCGTTTTCGACGGAAACGATAGAAAGACTTCTTCCTTNATTGACGCATTACGTCATATATATCCAGTATCCGATAAATTGAAAACAATTGTAGCATTCTTTAAAAGAAGTACAACAGCCATAGCTAAATTTCAAGAGCAACAAGTGCGATTAAACGGAAAATCAAAAAAGCTCATGCAAGATGTTGCTACAAGATGGAATTCAACATTTTATATGTTTGAGAGATTTTCGGAATTGGAAGAACCAATAAGAACAACTATGGCACTGTTAGACAAAGACTTGCCCATAATATTCCAGGAAGAATGGGAGTTTCTCAAGGAAATTGTGGAAATTTTGAGACCCATGGAAAACGTAACAAATATAATGAGTGGTGAAAGTTATTTGACCGCGTCGTCTGTTATAGTTTTGAGTGATGGTTTGATAAATATTTATGAAGACATGAATAAAAATAAATTCACATATTTGTCTGAGAAGGTAATTACCTGTATTTTAGAAGGTTTCAGAAACAGATTAGGAAGCATAGAAAATAATAATTTACTTACTTTGTCGACATTTCTGGATCCTAGATTTGAAATTTTAGGATTTTCTAATGACCAGGTCTGTGATAGAGTCAAGAAAAGTGTGATATCTCATGTCACTCACGTTATAAATGTCAGAGAGTCACAGAAAGAAAATACCGTGGCAAGTGGAAACGACTCGCCAACTTTGAAAGAAGATCAACCCAACAAGACTGACCAAAAATTCTCAATATGGAAAACGTTCGAAAAGAAAAAATCAACTTTTTCTCCTGTTGGAACGGCACATTCCAAAGCTATAATCGAAGTGCAGAGGTACGTAGATGAACCACCCATACCTAGAGAAGAAGACCCCTTGGAGTGGTGGAGAAAGAATGCATACAACTTTCCCAATCTTTCCGAACTAGACAAAGAAAAATGTGTAACCGTTGCTACCTCTGTGCCTTGTGAAANAAACGTTGCTACCTCTGTGACTTGTGAAATGTTATTTTCAAAATCCGGCCTCATGCTATCTGATAGGCGAAATAGATTGGAATTCGAATTTTAGTGATGGTGATATTCCATAGTAATTTATTCTTTCAAGAATTTTGAACAGAACTCTGTATATTGTTTCAAGAATATGAAATTCTTGTTTGAATGATGTAACACAAATGCCTATTTTTATTCAAAATGGCAGCATAGCTGCAATATATTGGCATCATGGTGGAAATATTATAAAAAACTTGTTGTTTGAAAATATTGCCTAGACGACATGTGGCCATATTGAATTTGGAAGAAATGACTCGTACGCCGTCATTTTGAATGATAATTGTCACTTGCATTTTTGAATTGAGCAAATTGGTACCAAATATTTTTATTAGACAGGGTGTATGTACTTTAGTTGTTCCTAGTAATAAAGCATGGATAATTCAAACAAAATTAAAATACCCTAATAAATAAATTACTTGGTTTTTAATTGATGATTTTCATTTTCTTTCAGGCCTCGGCAAATAATGAGCAGGAAGACCATGTACAGCAGTCGAGTGTACAGACCTGCTACTACAAAGTGCCGTCCGAAATGTCTGATCTAGAATTAGCCAATAATCAAAACTACATGACAAATAATGATAATGTATTGATCTCACGTGTCGAGTTAAACAATGGGGTGCCATCGGAAAATTTTGTAGTACTAGAAAATCAAAATGACAAAAAGTTTGATGCTATTTTCACTAAACTTGATCGCCTTGACCAAAATCAACTAAAGATCTTGAAACAACATGCTTGCTTTCATGTGTTGTTAGAAAAAGCAATATGTAAAAGTAACGGCAGCGAAGATGAGAGAAATACAAGTAACAAGAACCAGCAAGTTTTAGCCTTCCAGCCAATTGATGATAAAGAAGGCATAGAAAAATTAAATGATATCTTAAAAAACCCCGATATCTTTACCGACTATGTAGATGCCTTATCTATAATTTGTGGCGTGAACACTGAAACTAAAGCTGTTGATCACTGCTATATCTTGGTCGATAAATTCTTTACGAGGCATTTTTTTACGTTATGTTCTTGAACTGGGGGATCGAAAGTCTCATCAAACCCGAAATTTGCATGTAAGTTTTATGAAAATATCATAGCTTTATTTTTCAAGCTTATTTATAAAGCAGACCCACACTTTTCATTGGAGGAATGTGAAGACTTTTTTAAAGGGATGATAAGGAACTGCATGAGAAGAAATACCTCAGCTAATATCAGAACCTCAAAGGGTAAGAACAGACCAAAAAAAATATGATTCAATGGTAATCAGAAGAAAAATAAGGAACAAAATGAAGATATAGAAGATGATGAGAATGAAGCTGAAGAAGAGAATGAAGCTGAAGAAGAGAACGAACTTGAATAGCATAAATAAGTTCCCTGGTAAGTTCAGTAAAACTATTAGGTATCGTGTGATATGTGTATCATCACTACTCTCACCTTCAATAAATGCTCTGGTCGGATAATCACAAATAAAACATCGAATTTTCACTCTTATTGTTTGATTGCCATAATAACTTTTTACAACAATGCCTTCATTCAGTAGTTGCTTTGCTTCGTTAACAAAATTTTGAAGATATGATTTCAGTGGAGGTTTTCCGGTACCACAATAGATTCCAATAACTAGGGGTTTAACTTCCGGAATTTCGTGAATGTTGCATAATATTGGCCAAAACTCACACCTGGAACTTTTATGTATTGGCAGGCCGTCGATGTTGAAATTGAGGGAGATCGATTCTATGTTAGAAATATTCGGCAATGGCTTCTCAGTGACTCACTGAGTACCGAGATAAAG
>NW_019296497.1:0-11460 GCF_000500325.1 Leptinotarsa decemlineata | reverse complement strand
ATCTGGAGGATTAAATTTACCTGGCGCCCATTAAGATCTATTTGAAATTTGCTAAGTTGTTTAACCCACTCCCGTCTCCACTGTTTAGCTTAGCCGCGGATACCCATCTGTCTTATTTGTTACCGACAGATGATTTAGTCTCCTCTTGTGGTTTGTGAGGTGACATTATTTGTTCAAAGTTTTATTTTCATTGAAAAGTACACAATGTCTGATTTACCTCATATACACCTCATTTATCAAATTTTGATTATTGATTCTGTCTCCGTATTTTTTCATTGGCTCTTCAAACGAACCAAACTCGGTGAGATTTTGATCCGAAAACTTGAAAATAGTTCAGTGTGGTTGTCGTCTTTCGGGATATAAGTTTAAATACATTTCCGATGTCCTCCTAACACGTTTCTATCGTATCTGCAATAAATTTGTATCATATCTCTTTTTCTTCATTCGTGAGAGCCATTTTTCGACAAAAATTCAATGACTTATACAACAACAAAATGTCATTTAGTGTAACGAATTGAAAGTCAAATTTGGAAACATGAAAGTCAAAGCCTATTATAAAAATAATTTTTTTTCAATATCTCCAATTTTCGAAAAAGAATGATAACTTATGATACATCATTGAAAAGGTAAAATCTGGTTTTATTCAAAACAGAAAGAATTCAATATAGCGCCCATAAGAAGAATAAAGTTGATGATGTACCAATATATAGCAGGGAGAAAGTGCAATGTGCAAAGTTAGTCGAAAAATAAAACCAAAAACAAAATAAAAACCATTTTCCGAAATTTTTGTTTTTTTTAATCAATTGATTTTTTTCAATATCTCCAATTCTAATGATACATCATTTAAAAGGTAGAATCTGGTTCTATTCAAAACAGAAAGAATCCAATGTAGCGCCCATAATAAAAAATAAAGTTGATGGTAGCCGGAAGACGAAACGTCGGATAGCAAATCTGAAAACACCATTATGTAGCAGGGAAAAAGTGGCTGTTGAACCGACATAGACTCGCCAGCAATCTTACCACAGACGATGTTGTGTCTCACTTTAAAACGGTTTATCCAACTCATGGAACATGTGAAATTTTGCATGTCTAACTGTCTAGCAAAAAAGTTTGCTTTCTCTTGTAGCAGAGGTCCATTAAGGGGTATTCTCTGATCGCGCTGAAGCTTGAACCACTGTAACAATGCCTTATCCAACTGCTCGTGAGTAGAAGTCCTTGCACGTTTGCATTTCAAAACATTGGCATTGAACAGCGACAAAACAAAAAGTACGAATTTTCATTATTTTCGGGTACCTAGCTGTCGAATGCATTGTGTTGTGTTAATTATATTTTGAAGGAATCTAAACAATTTACAAACGAAGTAACGACAGGATCGTCATTTAAAATTGTTGACACTGATGATGGTAGTTATTTCTAATGAAACGCTATAAAAATATCAAATATGATATACCCTTGTAGTGTGAATTTATTGCTTTATCATTATCTGTAATAAAAAAGATAGGTCCGTATTTAAAAAAAAAGATGATGGCCATGGTGACACGAAACGTTTTATCGAATATTTATTATCACATTGTCATAGTATACTTCGAATACAGTACCTTTTTTTTTCATTTATTGATATTCACCGAAATAAAAATTCCATTCGAAAAAAACGAAAAACAACATTTTTGGTTTTCTCCGTATAACTGGAGAAGGGCGAGTGTCCTCGTAAATTTTCTTCGACCATTGTATTGTTCCCGATGACAGTTACTTTTTTTCCCTTTAATCTTCTTCGTATCTGTTACGGTTTAGAATATAGCAATGTTATCACATGATAAAAGAAACGGCCTGTGTATCATCATCGTTCTCTTAATTTGATTTTTAATATGCAATTCAGAATATGATAATATCCAAATGAAGAAAGTACTTTGATGAATGAAAGGTTAGCACGTTCTTTCAATTTTATATGAACTTCTATAGTTGAAGTACGATAGAATAAATGATTTAAAACATTTTGATATATTTTCATAGTTGCTGTCTGCGACTTTAATTGCGTGGATTTCAGGTTTTCAATTTTTTCAGATTTTGTAACTGCAAAAAGCTTAGGAATGTGGGCTTTCACAGCTTATGCCAATGTTTTGGCTGGTCTTCTTTGGTTACAGTCTCCAAATGTTTCGACTGTAACGGCGGCAGTCGTCTTCAGTAGCATGGTCGAAGTACTCTTCTTGACGTATCAACTGAAACTGAAGCTCTCATTTCTGCCTTGGCATTTCAAAATGCTGATTTTCCGCGCACTATCTGTAATGGCGGGTTCGCGCGTACTTCCCGCGCGATATGGGTGACAAGGCTTCGTTTTGGCGACTTTCAAGGCTTGTGTGCCATATATTTGGTAGATATGTTCTCTCTTCCTTTCTGTTGAAGTTCTCTTGGTGTTTGTGTATTTCTATGGCTTCTAAATACATTCTTGTTAAATAATAATCCGACCTTGCTAGCCTCTCGGTATTTTCGAACAGGATCTTCTTCTCCTTAAGACAATGCATGTTCAGTTGCCAATCGGCAACTCCGCATGTGCTGGACTAGGCGGGTACCAATGCTCTTTTTCGTGGATCTCTGCTGTCTTTTGTGGATCTCGATACCCTGATATTTTCTTCATTGGTTTGAAGACGGTGTTCATTTTCTGCTTTTTTAAAATTTTCCCGATTCGGTTGGTGACACCTTCTATGTATGGCAGATACACGGTGCCATACATAGAAGGTGTCACCAATCGGGTGCCTTGATCTTCACTGGTGTTTCTCTTCTTCTCCCTTGGACTCGTAGCGCGGATTATGTCTTTTATGTCGTAGCCGTTCGCTTGTAAAACAGCAGTAAGGTGTTTTATTTGGTCGTCAACGTACCTTTTTTCACAAATTTTCAAATCTCTGTTCACTGGAGTTTCCATGTCAGTTTGTTTCTGTTTTGGATGATGGTTGGTACCGATCTGTGTGTGTTTTTTCCTGTACACTTTATGGTCTAGTTGATTACCTTCCTTGATGACTCAAACATTAAGTAATGGGATTTGCAAGTTTTCTTCTAATTCCATGGTGAATTGGATTTTTGGTTGGTCCCTCATATAAAGTACTTGGGAATTTGCATATACTCCAATTCAAAATGGAATTTACATATTAACCACGAAGTCAAGAAACTCCAATATCTGATATATAGATTTATAGCACTGAGAACTCTACTTGTCAAAAAAACTTTGAGAACAATATATTTTGCTCTCATTCAGTCACATATATCTTATGGAATTTAGGTATCATGAACAAAATAATGATAACTCAAAAGGGCTTTTTAAAATTCATATACAACAAAAAGAGGCCCATTCGTCGGAAAATATTTACCAACAAACAACTAATTGACTCATTACTATAGGAACATAAGGTTACATAAGCTCATATTACATAGAATGGATCATAAACATCATACAGTTCTATTTATTAGATCATCTAAAGCAGGGGTCTCCAAACTACGGCCCGCGGGCCAAATCCGGCCCGTCAGTGTCATCAATCCGGCCCNTTTTGTAATTTGAAATTTTCTATTCACGATAATAATTAAATAATGTTCACAAACATTTTTTATTTCTAGGCGCTAACAGCGTAGATTCTTCGGTAATTTCCTTCTACCGAGGAAGCTACGATGGGCTACACCCTACTCCGATTTCTTATCTTCAGGATAAATTCAATTATCAAGTCCCAGGAGTGTATTGACTGGAATTTGCGAATTCTCAACGGGAATGACCTTTAGATATCTCAGGAAAAAAGTATCATGAACAGAGTTAATTTTCATTTCGAGAAACTCAGACCCGAACATGAGATTCAAATACACTTTCTCTATTAGACTAAGTGTATTGTTCAATCTGACTGGTGTCATTAGTTTAATTGAAACTCCCAAGTTCCGACTCCTTGGTGGTATAATCCTTTTCAATTTATGTAACAAGATAAGGTGGAGACTTCGGTATTTCCGTATCAATTGAAATGGCCTACGAGTCCTTGAATGAAATATTTAATGTCATTATACAGAAGGGTTAACTAACAGAGGTGAAAACAAACACAATTACCTGTTCAAATAGCATTAAACAAAGATCGTATTCCATGAAAAGTAGGCGCTCATTTCACTCTTTACACCCAGTTCACGAAAGTTAATTATTTAAGACCGGCGCCATTTTTAATCATGAACTCTTAGAGGGATGTTTTTGAATGTAATTGGGTTTCACGAAGAGAATAACTTTCTAACTGCGGAAACTGAGGATGAATATAATTAGAAGGTCGGTTTCGAGTTCTTTTATTGTTTTGAACGTTCGCATGTTTTGTTTCAAGGACTTCTCGTTAATGAGATTATTTGAATATCATAAAACAACCTCATTAAATTCTTCAAATCGATAAATTATTAGAAGATGAGTCGTTTAGTTCCAAACTTGAATTTTGAGGTTTCGAATTCTCTCTCAACCTCATTGTGATTTCAGTTTCAGAAAATAATTTTAGAAGAAAAATTTTCTGAATTTGACTTTTATCTCTGTTCAGTGAGATCTTCCTCATTCTGTGTGAAATTTTTTTTCTTGAACCTACACTTAGTGTACCACAATAGAATTTTATTCTACCATTGTCTCAAAGTAACATAAATGTCATTTTTATAGAAGTTTTATCGTTTCAGTGTTACGAATGTTATTTCACAGATATATATTCAAATCATTCACAAAATATTAATACTAATTCGAAAATTTCATTCTTGAAGGTAACACGTTGGAATCCCAACTTACTTTCAATCGTATTCATGGGCAATATTCAAATTTCGTCGTCGACGAAAATTCAATGTTCATTTGAATTTTGAATTTGAATAACATTTCAAATTTGAACAAATGCAAATGGATGAATAGATATTAAAGGATATTATACAAATGAATATTGCAAATTGAGTTCAATGAAAATGCGTTGGAAATCATCAAAGGCTCCGAAGAATGACAGAGAATAGAGTTATTGATCACAAATAGTAGATGTTTCGGATGAACCGTTTCTCAAATAAAATGTTCAATGGAGTATATTATAGCAAGCGAAAAACGTGATGGCGAGCAATCGTGCATGTATAGACTCTCCCAAATAAATTACTATAGGTAGCGTATAGAAGTAAACACAGGTTAATTCACTCCCGGTCGACGTCGTTGATGTATCGGGTCGAAATTTTATTTTTTGCTGGCATGTGTCGGATCAAAAAATATGTGACCATGATCTGACTTCATCATTGCTATGAGGAGCTCACAATTAATGTCTCATATGATTGTGAACTAGAATTGATAAGACAAGGTGGTGAAATGAACGTATATTTTGTAAGTAAGATTATACAATTCAGGTTAAAAACTTATGGTGATCTATTCTAAAGGTTTTTCAGAATGAAGAGTTTATGTTTTTTTTAACATTTGTTCTCAAATTTCTATTGGCAAATTTCAAAGTATCATAAATTCTTACCCATGTAAAGAGAAAATAAATAATCCCAAGGAAAATTATCACAAGGGTGAGAAACGTTGATTTTTGAAAACATGTTTTGCTGGTTGCCTATNTGAATGTACATAAGTTGTCGGATTCTAATGTTTTTGTTATTGATGAGAGAATGTAAGAATGGACATGCTTGCTATTTATTGTAGATTATTTGGAGCATATAAATGGAAAGTAGACTCCAAAACAGGTTAATTGAATATACATTTGATACTTTGATTTTGCAGAGATTCCAGTGGAAGTTATATTTTTCCTATAGATACATAGTAGCCAAATCAAAAACATGATGTGGTTCAATAATTATTCACCTTTGTGGAACTCCGATTGTTTTGTCATTTTATATCATTACTTGTAAGGCTATTCGTTAAGTTCAATTTAATCAAATTCATTTCATAAAAAACGTCTGCATATTAATGACCCCAGTATATATGGTCTATAAGGACTATAACAATTGATTTTATGATTTTCTTCATATGTTCATTCCTTCAATCTTACATGATGAATACTAGAAAAACATACATTTTTTCGACAATTGGAAATCGAAAAAAATTAATGCCGACATCACCCTGTAACCCACAGCAACCCACAGCTCGACACAACGACTCATTTTGTAATAATATTCCATGCCTCAACTCGGCTCACTTGGTAAATGTATCAGATTCACTCGGTTGCGCTGTAGGTCGTCTGAGCATAAAATTCGAGGTGGGGAATCTTGACCCAAATATGGCGGATAGTGAACTCACTTGTGTTTGCATAGTGTGCTATGGGATAGCCTCTTGTCGGCCAGTGTCGTACCTATAATTAGTTTTAATTAGGATAGCAAATGGAACATGACTTCTTTGAAATGTGTTTTCATATTCTATTCAGTATTATAGGTAGTAGTACAGTTCATTAAAATGCCTGCCTCTGGATGACTTGTTATTTGTTAGGCGATGATATGTTTTCAGAAACAACACAAATCATTCAGATAATGCCAAACGCTAAGAGCATTGGAGAACAAGTAATTATACGCCTCTGTACAGAGCATTTGTATGTTTTGCTAATTATACGCCTCTGTACAGAGCATTTGTATGTTTTGCAAGGGATGTGGTGAGGGTTACATCGAAAATTAGTTTGTGGGCATAAGGGCGTGCTCGCCATCACGTTTGGCGCTTGCTGTATTTTGATGTAGGAATATTGGGTATTCATACTGTCCAATATCAGGTACCAAAAAAAAGAACTGTAATAGAAATGATTGAATACCATGAAATGGTGAAAATAAAATAGATAAAACTCAACAAATACTTGAAAGACAATAGAGACAAAGTAATTTGGAACTTTCCATTTGGATAGTTATGCAGAGCATAACGGTGTGATTATTATTATGATTTGTATCGTAATTGAGTATCGTCTCCTGATTATTCACGTTGATATTTTTGAATTTCACTTTGAACAAATCTAAAAGTAGAATATCAACTTCATGAAATCTACATAATTGTAGGATTGCCAAATTATTTTTTATTCCTGAAACTTCGTGGCATTTTTCATAAAAATACCTTCAGCGAATTTGCAAGTAATCATTTGTAATTGGCTCTTGTCGAGTTGAGTAATATCGAATCAAGTTGTATAAAATGGTATATAAATGGTATATAACCATTAACAGCTTAATAAAAAAAAAACTACTCAATTTGAAATGTCATTGCAAACATATTGATCATCTATCCTTTCGTTTTTCTGTGATAAGATGCTAAATAAAGTATGAAAACCTAATGGAGACATGGATGGAGTCAAGAAAACGGTAGTAAGTGGAAAATTGAATAAAATACAATTTAGCAGAGTGAAGTTTCTAATATCTCGTAATCTGGATCGTGTTACTCCTATACCAACCTTTTAATCCATTGTGGACCTATCAGTGAACCATACCATGTCGTCTAACCGGATATAATAATGTCAGAACAGAAAATTACGTTTTCTGCTTCGATAAGTTTGTTGGGGGTTAAAATGGACAGCAATATGTCATGGCACTGTTCCGAACTCTGTTCCGAAGCAGAAAACTGTCCAAGCCTCAGCAACTGTTGATGCTTCATGAAGCTCAGAAGATCAGACCTTCTTTGGAGTATTATTCTCATGTATGGAGCTTCGCCTCTAAACATACCCTGAAGCTGTTAATTCCATCCAGAAAAGAGCCATCCGCCTGATTGGAGATGCGAACATCACTTGCAACCTTGATAGGTTGTGGATTTGTCTCTCTTCTATAGATATTTTCAGGGAAAGTCTTCAAGTAAGTTGGCACATTTGATTCCACCAAGAGCGGTACATATCAGAAATACGCGATGGACTGTAGATACTCATCGTTTTCAGGTTCAACTCGGTACACCTATAACTTCCCTTCCTAGGAACTATTCAATTTGGAGAACTGCGTTTAGGGGAAATAAACTTCCTGATAACGCTTATCCGAATGGATCTAATCTCCAGATATTCAAATCCAATGTGAATCGCTACTTTCGCACAGGCACCGTTCTTAGAGCGCCTTAAGTGCTTGTACCAATGTACGATGCGTCTGCTTGGATGGAACTCTTCAATTTCTTCGTGAAATCGTGCCTTTTCAGTATAACAATCATGAGGTTTCTCATGGATTCCAGATGAATAAGATGCAGAAACCTCGAGAATTTTTTTCAGAGCAGCTGAAGAGCACATAAAAAACTAATTTCTGAACTGACAATTAGTAGCAGTTTCTGTAACAATTTGCGATTTATAGTTGTGCTAACACCAATGCAGTGACTTTTCCCTTCGACCAGTCCTTGAATTGTCGACCAAAGTTGGCGGTTTGAGTAGGGTGTATGAATTTTGCAGGGTTTCCACGTTTTTGTATAGAATTAATTAGGATTATGGAAATGCAAATACATCGAAAGTGTATAGCATTTCGGTCACAATGATAGAAAAAACAAAAAAGCATAAAATTTACAATGAGGGTGACTTCAACTAGTTCGTTTTTATCACACTGTCGTTTCTGCCCTTTCGATTCAAACTATCTCCGAGTCTCGTGCGTTCTCATATCACCGAAATAGCTTATCCATAAAGATGAGTCGCAAGGGAGTGGATAGAGGCAACAGATATGGTAGATGAAATACTTGGCCTATTTCGTTCGGACGTCTCTATAACCGTTTCCGGCTTCTCTTGTTCATGACTTCTCTGTATTTTTTGTCGCGAAAGAACTTTTATCAAGTCACTTTTTTTCTCGCATTTTTTTTAATGTTCGATATTTTAATTGCTTCAAACGTCTCTTGATCTTATCCTTCATCACTATTTTTCTTTTCTTTATTCTTATATTCTCATTCTTTGATTTTTTGTTTTTATATCCTGAAATTTTCCTTTGTATTCTCGTTCTTGAGTGAATCGCTTCAAAAGATCCTTTATATCTCCATTTGCCATCATATTGTCATGATTATCTGCACACTTAGTCACCTCACACTACTAAATTCACTTCTTCCGTTTCACTATTTATTTTATCATCCAAATTATATCCTGCCGTCATATGGTAATGATTATCTGCACATTTATTCACCTCACATAACTGAATCCACTCCTTCTGTTTCACTATTTATTTTGTCATCCAAATCACATCCTACCGCTGCCACCATCTTTTGTGGATTCTGACGGTTCAAAATATGTTTTTCCGTTAACCAGCTCTCCCCCTTTCATGAATGATAACCCTCAGAAGAAGAAAATTCTACGGATGAACGAGGCATTATGTTTAACCGTTCGAGTCCCGGGTTCGGGTTGGACGAAACCCAGTTAAAATCGATCGTTTCTTCGTTCGGTCGTAGTTCGACGTTCGAACCATCGTCCACATAATGGTCTATTGAACGCATAGAATGAACTACTCACGCTGACCCAACTTACTACCATTCTTCCTTCATTCAATAATTCATACAGAACTTAATTCAACAACAATTTGATCATTTCACTATTTCAATTGTTTACTTGTTGCTTCATTTTAGGTTTTCCCAATATACTGCGTAGTCAGTTTCTTTTCCAGTATTATTTTATATACTGTTCCATATATCACGTCACAAATCACCACATTTTATATGCAACCCTTCCATTGAATTTTATGGCCCCAAAACAACTCATACCGCACCTAACCTTGATTGAATACTTTCTTTCCAATTGATCCAAAAAGTTGAGTTTTACTTTTTTATTGTGTGTGAAGTTTTAACTGACGATTTTCCATTTTCAAACAAATTTTCATCACTTTTCATATAATTCAATTTCATTTCATCGCAACTTTCCGGGACATAACAATTATTTAGGTTTTGGAAAAATCGGGACCTCAAAATAAATCCATTCTGGATAACGAGATAATGATGTTCATCATTTTAAGGGGGAAATTTTCCGTTATTGAAGCTCCAAGATGAACGGTTGAATTACCTAAATAAAAACTTTTATGTGTTCCGCTTGGGATCAAGCCGGATAAGCTTCACTGAAATTTCTTAAGAAGAATTCATATAAAACCTGAGCGATGACAAAAAAAAAAGGCGACATATAACAGAATATTACATACATATGTAGGAGTTCATGAAAAATATTCAAATAGGAATCACATTGAAATAGAACTGAATAATCATCAATACCTAATGAATACAAAAATCTATATATTATTCAAAATGGACACCAATGAGTCTTGGCACAATCATGTCATTGGTTGCTACTCAAAAGCTTGGAACACTGGTCCAAACCAGAAAACTGTACATACGTCAGCAACTTTTGATGCTTCATAAAGCTCAGGTCTGACCTTCTTTGGAGTATTGTTCTCATGTGTGGAGCTCCGCCCCCTAAACATGTCCTGGAGCTACTGGATTCCATCCAAAAAAGATTCATCCGCCTGAATGTAGACACGAACATCACTTGCTAACTTGATAGTCTGTAACATGGAAGAAAGATTGGAGATTTGTCTCTCTTTCATAGATACTTTCAAGGGACGTGTTCAAGTAACTTGGCATATTTCATTCCATCAAGAGTGGTACATATCAAAAATACTTGACAAATTGTGGCTGCTCATCGTTTTGAGGTTTAACTCAGTACACCTCGGATTTCATTGTTCAAAAACTCTTTTATTTGGAGAACTGCGTTGATGTGGAATGAACTTCCTGAGAACGTTTTTCCAAATGAATTTATTCTCCAACGATTCAAATCCAACGTGAATCGCTACTTCCACACAGGCACCGATCTTAGAACGCCTTAGCGATTTTTCTGTAGTGCTTGTGTTTTGCCCTTCACAAAAATAAGAGAACGAACTAATGAGAAAGAAAGATGCATTCTCTCAAAGGGTGCTTTTTCTGATTACTTTAATCTTATCTAACTGTCTTTTACAATCCGTCCCAACCAATTTCTTCACATTTTTCTCTATCTTGTAAAGTTGAATTAGGATCAGATCTTCAAAGTTTTTCATTCATATAACATTTTGTGCTACTTGTATTAAATTTGGATTATCTCATTTGATGACTGCATTACAAATGGTTATTATATTCCAGTGTAATATCTCGCTGGAACTGGATATATTGATCAAATGAATTGTTATGACACTGTTCTCATCCCAAACATTCTGAGCGTTTGATTTTTTTCAGCATGGTTATGAACACTACACCAGTTATTTCGAAGACACTCAAATTAGTGGAAGTGTTAGGACGACCGTTTATGAAAACAAAATATTCATCAAATTGTCTGTACAGAAAGGAGGAGAATACTGCAAAACCCAATTGGAAAATGTCCAAGTGAGCACAGTGAAGTGAGTTATTTTTATGTTAGTTTTTCCGTTCTTTTAGGTGTATGTAAATAGTCGTCATATTTCTTTCCTAGTCCGGAGAAATGAAAATCACTGTTGAATAGAGGATAATAAACTATAGCTTGACAACAACTACTCACAATACTCAGGTCAAGGGCGCAAAATTATAATGATGTTGATGTTACGATGAAA
>NW_019296493.1:0-11274 GCF_000500325.1 Leptinotarsa decemlineata | reverse complement strand
AATGTCCATATAGGACGAAACTGCAGTAATGTTAGTTACAAATAAAAGTGGTAAAAAACATAGAAATTTTCATTTCTCTTTTCATCATACATCATACATCAATTTATTGAAAGACTTTGAACTGATTCAACTTTCTGTGAATACATCTGATGAGATGGATTCCAGATTATGGATAATTTTGATCTGAAGCAAGCATAGTATAAGGTTTTCGATGTAGATGGATTCGCGAAATATCTGGAGATTCGTGCAATAAATCCATACATTCTGTTTGCAGCAGACAGAATGGCTTCAATGTGTGTGGTACGAAGGAAATTTTTTTGTCGAAGGTAACACCTAGATCGCTGAATGTGAGAGGCCGTTGAAGTGGAATATCGTTTATTAAATATTGATATGAAAATGAACGATTTTTTAGTGTGTACGTCATTACATTGCATTTAATCGCGTTTAAAGGAAGATTATTGCGAAAACACCATTGCACAACACGTTTCAGATTGAGGGAGAGTTGAAGACAGTCCTTGATGCCATTGATCTCACAATATAATTTCAGGTCATCCGCGTATATACTACAGTTGATGTCAAATACCTCAACTATATCGTTTATGAAGGCGTTAAAGAGAAGTGGGCCTAGGTTGCTTCCTTGTGGAACACCCAAGGTAGCTGCATATTCCACGGACTTGAAGCCATTGAATATAGCATACTGACGACTGTCAGTGAAGTATGATATAAAAAGTTGGATCAGGGTCAGAGTAAAGCCGTATCTGTACAATTTCGATAGCAGTAATCCATGATCAAGTCTGTCATCAAACGCCTAGGAGTCCGTATGTATGATATCAGTTTGGGATCTCCTATCAATGGTTTCAGAGATATATTGGGTAGCATTGAAAAGGTTGGTGATTGTCGAGCGACCTTTCATAAAACCATGTTTGAAGTGGTGTAATTTGATTGCTCGAATGCTATAGATGAGGATTTCAAACACTTTGGCAAAGTTGCATATTATTGATATGTGTCTATAATTATCGACATCAAACTTGTCCCCTTTTCCATAAAATGGCCGAACTTTACATAATTTCCATATATCTGGGATGGTATTAGTTTTGATGCAGATATTTATTGATATTGTCAAAGGACGACCCAAAACATATGCACAATCTCTGACAATCAGTGCAGGGATGCTGTCGGGACCTGTTGTCATTTTCGGTTTTATCTGTTTCAAAGCAGCCAATACTTCATTTTCTTCGAAGTAATGAATGTTCAAGACTTGTGAATATGGATGGTCATCGCTCCATTCGGTTGGAGAGCTGGTGATATATGCTTTTGAGAAAAAATCTGCAAAGCTATTGAGAATATCTAAAGGAGTATCTAAAAATTGTCTTTCGTAGGACATGCATGCAGGTAGAAATGCAGGTAGAACCTTTTTTGTTATTTATATATGCCCAGAATCTGTCCCCGGGCAGCAACATCACCGCTGCTTTTGAATGGAATATTCTTGGTGTGATCACTTGGACCCCTTCTTCATGTAAAATATTCTGACATAAACGGAACTCTTGATAAAGCATTAATAATGAGACCCAATGAATTTCAGAATTTCATTCATAGGGGTGCTAAATACAACTCATATGACGCAACTCAAGTGACGCACGCAATTTCAATGTGGTTTACATTTTAGAATAAATCTAATATAAAAAAATGGATGTTTGTTGGTTGGTTGGTAAGTGATAAACTTCTACATCGCTCAACCGATCGTGATGAAACTAGACATGTATAAGTAATTTTTCACAGAGAAGGTTTTTAGGCTATCAATTTTTCTGTAAATCACCACCAGATGGCGCTGTAGAACAATTTTTTGAAAGCACTGTTCTATAACGCTGCGCACGCAGCGCACGCAATTCGTTGATTCTAATTCTGTCAAAACATTGGAACAGCAGCGATACAGCAACATAGTACTAATTAGTACCAACTACCAAATTCTACGCGGGCGAAGCCGCGGGCAACAACTAGTCTATATTAACTGAAACCATGATACATAAATTGGAGATCTAAACAAAAAACGCGCGACAGATTCAGATTCTTGCACCACCTACCAGCGTGTGTACAGAAGTGGGTCAATCTCATTTCTCGGGTCGTGAATTTTCACAAATCAAAGGCGAAACGGTTAAAGCATCAGGGTGTTTTGCATCGTTATAGAAATTAACCATCTCGAATTAAATAATGTGTTCAGCAGTTTGAAAAACAAAGTTGAAAGTATAGGATAGAACCTAGAATGAATGAATGTCTATGACTGACAAAGGTAGTGCCTTCTTTTTACTGCTATATCAAGAGATCGAATTCAATTCGTAGTAAAGTAATAGGTACTCACTTTTGTCATATGCTTCCTGACAATCACGGGGTAGAGGGTCTGTATCATTGCTGTTTATTGGTTCACCTTGATAATAAACACCAATTTTGGATTGCGAACTCTGAACGTAACGCAATACAACATCCGCACTGAAAAAAGTAATAGTATATTAAAAACGAGCGAGAAATGTGGCCATTATCGTGATAATGGAGTTTGTCGACGCTATTGAATTGTGTGCGGAGAGATCGGAAGAATCCAACCTCATACACAAGTCAATAAAAATATTCTCGGACAGTCAAGCGGCGTTGGAAGCTTGGTAGCAAATTGCCAAAAACGAGTCTCCTCTATAGGAAGACTTACCAGATTGTCTCTGGTCTGGATTCCTGAGGCAATGAGGCTGCTGACTCCCTTGCATCGGAGCATTGGCATTGCTTTAGGCTTTGCCAAACAAAGATTGAAAACCTGGATGGCTAAAAGATTCATGGACTTCTGGCAGAATCTTCCAGGATTGGCTCACACCAAGGCGTTTATTTACCCTTCGAAGCTTGATACCAAACAGTTGTTGTAGGAATGAACTAAGATGTTTACCAGGCCTTTTCACATGTCANTTTTTTTCTGATTGATTCGGCCGTTACTTGATGAAGATCCATAGTAATTTCACAAACTACACCTAAACGATTTGATTTCCACAAACTTTATTGAAAAAATATATCACATGTTTAGCGAAACATGTTGTGATATATTTTTCCAATAAAGTGTATGGAGATTAAATCGTTTAGGTGTAGTTTGTGTAATCGGCTTCGTTGAGAAGCTGGGTTTATTTGGTTGAGTATGAATTGGTGTGAGCCACAATAAACCCTTGCTGACGACGAGATGAGCGTCGTAAATAATTCGAGCGAGTAATGGCAATTTTTTTAACATACCTCGTATATCCCTTTTAATTGAAACCTACTTATTATTATGTGAATTTTTCATGTTATAACAAAATTAACTTTATGTAATTATTGAAACATGTTTCGTGGGGCATTTCATTGGTTCGGACTTCCATTGTCTAATATGATATAAATTGGTTTGAAATCCCTGTCACCCGAAGACGATTGTGGATACTAACAGTTGAAACGTCGTGAAGTAACTTGGCTTGGAAAGTTTTGATTTTTAATTTTCATCTTTTGTTGATAATTTATAATTTCCATCTCGTGTTGATAGTTCAATTTTTTGATTGTTGCCTGTATTTTATTTACTTGTGATTTCAGTTTTTTTTCTTAATATAATTGTTACTGTTCCGCTATTCTTTTTAATTTTTTTATAGATTCTTTCAGGGATTTCAAATCAGTTTATATCATTGGTCATTGGACCCCACTGGATGTATATCCGGATAACCTCCAATGGTTATTGGGTTAGCCAGTTCAAATATCATTCCTCTCAGTGGTATGGGGGTGTGAGGAAACTGATGGGCATACAATTTATATCATATTAGACAATGAAAGTACGAACTAATGGAAATTATTTTTGAATAAATAACCAAAACCACGCCACTGCAGGTAATAAAACGACCCAAAAGCTCAGGAAATATTCTGTTCGTTACCCTTTTGCGTTACAAAAATGCGAAATGCGGTGATGAAGTATTATAAACCAGAGTCAAATACAAGCATCTTAGTTAATGCGTTTGGAACAACGGGAACACCAAATCGAGGAATGCGACCGTTAACACATCGTTTTGATATTGTCCACCGCAGTAGTAGACGAAACATCAGACATAAAATCCTGCAAATCACGGCTAAAAAAAACCGAAAATAGCTTTTACAGAGGATGAATACTCATACAGTGTGTAAAAGTCAAATGGAAAATTCATTATTTCGGTTACGGTACATATTTTGACAAAATCCCGAAACACATCAAATTTAAATTATAATTTGACATACTTCAACGGAAAAATGCTACCCCTACCTTCAACCCCCGTCGAATGACAGGTACAACCCTCAATTTTTCAGATAGGAAGTCTGGTCAACAAAAAATCCTCACTGGATAAGGGGAGAACATACGCAATACCCTCAAAAGGTTGATGTTTGAGCAGGGATTGTAGGAAACCATATCATTGGTCCCTTTTTCATTGAGGGCAACTTGAGTGGTGATAATTATTTGGTACTATTTTAGCAAATTTATATCCTGATCCAGGAAACCCTCAAGTTCCCGTGAATACGATATGGTTGCAGCAGGATGGAGCACCACCACATTACGAAGTTAATGTCCGGCAATACGTCGATACAACAGTTCCCAATCGGTGGATAGGGAGGCGAGGATCCATTGAATGACCAGCGCGATCACCTGATCTTTCATCATTAGATATCTTTTTGTGAGGATATGTAAAGAGCAATGTGTACAAAACTGAACTTTCAGATTTGAATGATTTAAAAGAACGAATAACGCTTGTGATTAGGTCGGTCACGCCTGATGTGTTAAATAATGTTAGAAGACAGTTTTATTTGAGATTAGGATGTTGCCAAGACGTTCGCGGTGAACATTTTGAACATCTAATTCGTTTACATCCATAGTTCTTTTTCGTATTCTACATTTCATTACGTTTTGCATTACATTTTAGTTTTTGAGTGTATTTTATCGAATTTCGGTAAACACATGATTTTAATTTATTTCATCTTAATTGTTGCAATAAACTTGGAAGCAATAACATTTTTGAATAGAGAATGAAGAGACCTTCCAAACTTTATATCACAAACCTATACTAACCTTTTGAAAAATTGGGGGTTGTACCTGTCATTCGCAGGGGGTTGGAGGTAGGGGTGGCATTTTTATGTTGAAGAATGTCAAATCATAATTTACATTTGACTTGTTTCGGGATTTTTTTGAATATGTAACCGAAATAATGAATTGATTCCATTTGGCTTTTACACACTGTATATTAGTGAATTATTCAAAAAAAAATTACTTTGGTCTGGATGTTTCACCTTTCTATATGCTTTGAAACTGCATATATTTTGCTTGATATACATTTTACATACTCAAAGAGATTTTTTACGAATATGAAATAGTGTTTTTGGAAGGAAAAAAATGCGTTGTTTGGATTCTTTTTGGTAACTTCCCCAATTATTCAGTAAATAACGCCATGTTTTTGATGAATGCAATAACTGAAATGTCAGGTCTTACCTGAGTGTATCTGAAGGTTCAGGTGAGGACGTTGAGTTGCCGTCATCAAGAACGTTCAAATCTAGCTTATTTGATTCAAGTATTTCCAATTCCTGTTCAATTCTGTTCTGACCTTCCAAAATTCTTTGGAGTTCGTCTTTCAAAACTTTCAATTCGTCATTTGTTCCTTGGTGGTTGTCATTCGTTGAAGATACGATGTGTTTGGCTACCTGTAGAAGATCAAATATTTAGCTCTCTTAAACTGGACAAACACTTGAAAGACTTGAGTTCCAGAAGGGATATTTGAAACTTGATTTTCTGAAATACATAACAAGTGATAAATTCAAATATTAACGATATCTAATGATCGATCTCATTGATTTGAACAACTCGCCATTGTTTAATCTTTTATTGTCAGATAATTATTTTAAGACCTCCTTCAGAAATATGTAATCTGAGTGTATCATAGGTAATAGCTAATGCTTCTAGAATAAAATGTTATAATTTAGAAATAATTTTATCATACCAGCGTGAGCAGAACACGTATCGCGAAATTATGAATCTTTCGTAATAAAAATCAGAAGTAAATGTATCACTGAGTTTGTATTTCATATACATTACTGTACGTTGTGAGAAATATTCTATTTTCGCATTATTTATCTGGACATTGCACATTTTTAAACTTAACGTTTCACTAGAAAAAGTGAGATTCTTAACCTCCCATATTCTCACATCAACCGTTCAGTTTCTGTGGTCGCTACTTTTTAACAAACTCTATTACTTTGTATGATCTATACCATCTGTATCTGTTGAGTAGGGAGGGTGAGTGTAGGCCCACAGCACTTAGGCCACATGTGACCCCCCCCCCGAGGGGTTGTCCTCCTAGGTCATCGTTCATACTAGGACATCTCCTTTATATCGGCAGGTGTAGGCCAAGACTCGCCGAACACACACTCTCTTATTGACGATAACTCCGGGAACTCGCACAGGACATTCCTAACAGTTTCATCTTCCTGTTCACACATGCTGCATAGAGGTGTTTCCACTAGCCCCATATTATGGGGGTGTGTCTTTAGTTGACAGTGACCAGTCAGAAATCCTACTAGGTAGGTAGCGTAGGTTTTTCCTGGTCAACGCCAGATATTTATTCGGCGCCAGCTTCCCAAGTTCGCCCAGGGTGATCCTGGCAAGATTGCATCCTTTGATTCCACCCCATCTCTTTAGGAATTGATCATAGGTGTGACGTTTAGCTAGTTCCGCAGTTGTCGAAGTCATCAGGCCGTAGGTGCCACTGGGTGTTAAAATTCTTAGTCCAGCCGCTTCCTTGGCTGAAGAGTCGACAGTGCGATTACCTTCACTCCTGTCATACCCTTTATTCCACCTCAGGATAATATTATTATCTACTGAGGTTTTGGCTAAATCTTGGTGGCACTCTAGTACTAGCCCGAGGTTACACGTTGTCTGTTCAAGACCTCCAACCTTTATATGATGTTCCAGACTATAAAGGTTGCAAGTGAAGTTCGCGTCACCAATCAGGCGGAAGGTTCTTTTCTGGATGGAATCCAGCAGCTTCAGTATGTGCCTAGAGACGGAGCTCCATACATGAGAATAATACTTCAAGGAAGGGTCTGATCTGAGCTTTATAAAGCATTAAAAGTTGCTGTGTTGTGTAGAGTTTTCTGGTTCGGAGCAGTGTTCCAAGCTTTTGAGAAGCAATATTCGCTATTCCAGCGACATGATTGTGCCAAGAAATATTGGTGTTCATTTAACCCCCAACAAACTTATCGAGTCTTGTTTATCGTCGAAGCAAATTTCTCATGAAACGCTTTATGCAATTTTCACAACAATCATCTGTGGTCAGAAGAAAACCCTCATGCGATACAGATATCACATTTCCAAGAACAGTTCTCTCTCAACGTGTAGACAGAAATTCTTAGAGATAATTTCATAGGATCATTCTTTATTCCGAGAAAATCAAACTGAGAGAGATATGAAGAAGATTTTTACTGAAAGATGTGCCGCTTAGGCTACAAAATGCCGGGGAGCGCCTCAACAATGGCCCTCTAGGTCACCAGACCTTAGTTGTTTATATTTCTAGGTTGAATAGAAAACAATCAAATTCATTTTACTTTTTGACAAACGCTTGAATCGATTGATTTAAATCGAAATATCTCGAAAACGACTGCTTGTAGCGACTTCTCACAATCATACCTTTTTCACATAAAAATAATAAAATAATCAATTTTTCTTCTAGAAAATGTGATTTATACATGCACAACGAAGTTGTGTCTCCCCTAAAGACACCAAGACCTGTAGGTGGCACCCCCTACAATTGAGTGCTGAACTGAAACCAAATTTGAATTTTCCGTATTGAAAAGTCCCCAAATATCAATTTTTGTCCAAATATAGTCCTGTAAAATATAGGCTAGTTTTTGCAAAATTAAAATATTTTGTAGTAGATAACCACTACATACGCCCCAAAGTGGAATTTCATATCTCAGGTGAGATTCTATCAGAGAAAAATAAACAGTCTTAGCTGCTGTTAAACCAAGTTCATTTGCGACTACTCTGACTGCATAACAACCAGACATAAATATGATCTTCAAATTTTCTAATGATTAGTACTCCTAAAAATGTTAAGCTACTTTTGTTCCCAATGATGTCATTCCCAAAGGTTATATTGTCAAATTCACATCTGAAAGTTACTATGTTAGTTTTCGTAATATTTAGAGACAAGCGATTTGAATCACACCAACTCTTTACTTTCATCATATCGATGGATATGGTTTTTGTTAAATCATTTGCCAAAAAATGGTAGTAACGTCTGCAAATAGTGTGAATTTTTATACTTGTCAAATCGTTGAGAAACAATGTTGGCCCTAGTATTGAATCTTGAGGCACACCATTACGTATTTTCTCAATTGATGTGATGGGTTGTTTCCACCAGCTGACTACGACCTGACAAATATGGACAAATATGATCTGAAGCCGTAGTAGGGAAGCTTCCGCAACAGTATTTCGTAATCCACACAATCGAAAGCCTCCGGAAAAGCGCAAAATACTGCTGCGGCAAACTTTTTCCATGATTATGACAATAAACTAGACCCTTACTCCACTGAGATAATACAGAAGAATGAGTGAATCAAATCAAACTCATCGATATATTGAACAGTTACAAAAGTCCGAAATATATTGCCACTAATCACTAATTCATATAACCTCACGAAAATAACACAACAATCATTCAGTTAAAAATCATCCGTAACAAATAACAATTTATACATGATATCAAGAAGTCTTAGGATCATAATAGAAAACTATTTGTGCAATAAGAAATTTTCAATTACAATGAAAAGGGTATTCTGAATTTCAAAGAAATACGCGACGTAATTATGATGAATCCCGCGTCAAGTAGGCCGGCTGTTCTTGACAAATACGACTTCAGTCAATTACGTACTCTATTCATATATTTTAACATTGTGTCTTTGAACAAATGTTCTTTTTATCGGGCCCAAACTTTTATGAGCAACACCAATTGAGCAACCAGTACTCCAACTACAATACCTCAAAATTTTGTCGGAGTTCTCCTCAGATAAGACTTATCAACGGAAAGGCCGAAAATATCAACAAAAAGTCAACTATCATTAAAAAAATAAACTATATATTCTATGGTTATACAAAATCATGAATAGATTTTCACTGAATTCAGCTTACCGAATCTACTTCATTTCCAGCTATCAATTTGATCATGCAAACCACGAACAAAATCTGGAAGCGTTTGATAGACATCATGATGAAAAGCTTTCACAAATATCTGATACTAGTGACAACATTTTTTTTTATTTATAGACGAAGTATTTCAGGACCGGACCCAAGCAGTCTCATAATATAATATTCATCAATTTTCGATTACAGGAATTACTTTTACACTCAATTGTTATTTATAAAACTCTTTGAGGCTGAAGAATACAATTTGTAGCCACTTCAAGAAAATCAAACCCCCTAACTTACTCTTGATAATTTGTTTATTTTTGCCTTGATTATTGATGTCGACTTATCGACAGTAGACAATACGAGTTCGTCCTTCCTAGTAGTCAAAGATCTATTTCTGTTGTCACAAACGTAGTTTTCTTCATCTTGGCAATACAGAGGATTAGCTTAGGTTTTGTTTTTTTGTAAACAGAGTGGCGTTCTTCATATGCGGTAGGTATTTAGTAACGGCGCATATATTTTAGGGTTTTTCAGAAAATGTAACCCAACTTTTTCATTTCAAGTGGACCAGCCGACCTATCATTGGTTCAACAGTTAAAAATAGTCTTTTCGGTCTCAAACTATTGAGACAAGCCTGGTATTCGTTCTGTGTTGGTCCTGTGAATGATATCTGCTTCAACGTAATGAATACTTGTGAGTAAAAAGCGGATGGGAAAGAGGGACTTTCATGTACTTCAGTTTTCATATGATTGAAAGTAGTTGTTTTGAGTGGGATCTTTCTTTCAATTTGTATCTGAAAGGAACTATTATGTATTATCTACACATCTTTGCGGAGAGTTCATTTTGAAGTTGATAACTTTCTTCCTTTCTTCAGAAGTTTTTTATATCCTTCGTGCAAACATGAAGAAGAAGGGAGCCAAAAACCTTTTCCTGAAAAACAGTCTCACGGGACAAAATGTCAGAAATCACAAACGTTCTTCTCAAGAGAATTGAGTAATAATCATAATAGTCGGGTATATTGTTGAATGATTTGTTGTAAAGTAAATGCTCCTATTGTATTTTGAATTATGATTTATTATTCAGTATCTTCAACTGAAAACAATTAGGAAATCTGATTCATATTTTAATAAAAAGACAGAAGATAATCTAAATCCTACTCTGTACGTAACCTATACATATATTCGGACTGTTCCGAAGTGATGAAATACACCACGAAACATTGTCAAACACCTTCAAACAAATACTGTATTATTTATGAAATGTGAAACTTTTTGAAAAAAATGTTCATGTTTGTGACATATCATTTTTCAAGTTTTTTCTTTGAAGAAAACGTATTTCCATTGAGTCCAACTTGAGACTCCCATGAACAATAATATGAAAAGAAGTTACTACAATAAGTAGAAATTACCAATTTGAAGGCCTAAATAATTGCTGCCAAAGCTATGAAGCGCTGTGAATCTTTTCCACCACAATTCGGTGTGGAATTTTCTTACCGAATACCACGCGAGGTCAAATTGATATTCGGAAATTTTTTCTCGCTCATGAGCTCGAAAAAATTTTCGGAAATAATTTGACCTCTGGTGGTATTACTAGTGAAAATTGTTAATAAATGTTATTGTTTTATTTCAAAAGGAAAAGAGCACTTAAAGCATCCAAAATCAATAAACATTTTTTGAATAACCTGAGATCTGTGTTTGGTAGGTACAGCAATTGACAAAATTAACACAGGAAAAGTAAATTTGAAAGTAGTATCATATAAAGGAAAATCCATTATTTATCCAGTTATCCATGAATAACTGATGAATGATGAAGTTTAGAAGTAGAACGTGTAGGAAAGAAAGGTTTTGGCTTTGTACTTATCTATTTTCAAACAAATCAAAATCTTTATAAAGATGTTTGGATCATGCAAAGAAGTAACTTCCAGACTGCGTCAATCCTCAGGTACTATCAAGAAAGTTACATGAGCTGGGTTTTGGGGAAATTTGGAATAATTGGATCGATTCATTTATGTTTGGCAGAAGCCAATATGTAACCATCACCAATGTAATTAATGGTAAAAAAAGAATAATGAACTCTCAACGGATACC
>NW_019296492.1:0-11264 GCF_000500325.1 Leptinotarsa decemlineata | reverse complement strand
GTTCTCAAATTTCCTCAGACAACTAGTGTTTTAATGTGAGATGGCAATTTATAGTACTCAAAGAAAACCCTTAAAAACGGGTTTCATGTGTTTTTGGGAAAAGAAGGTTTTGGCTTTCTACTTTTCTTCCAGTTTGTGTCTGAAAGTTACTTCTTTGCATGATCTACATATCTTTATATAGAGTTAACTTTTTGAAATTTATTGCTTCCTTCCTTTGTTTGGAATATTCAGACATTTTTTGTATTAAGGTCGAGAAGTAGAAAGCCAAAACCTTACTTTTCCAAAAATGAATCTCTCCTAAAAATATTTCAATTCAAAATGTCATGTCATTTTGATTTTTAATTTTTGACATCAATATCGTTTGTAATCGGAAAGTGATCATGCACATCTCTATTGAATACTTTGAAAATAATAATAAGTAACAGTATTTTAGATGATTTATTGCAGTAAGAGTTATATGGACAAGGTGACTTAGGGGCCAAGTCCAAAATATAAGAGTACTGTAATTTCATTGTCTTTTTAAANGCCTGGCCTGAACGAATTGTTCTTTTAGATAATTACGCATCAATACATTATGAGGTCCAATAAAATGAAAATTACCAATTTTGCTTGAGAAAAATATGTAAAAAATGAAAATAAGGTAAAGTTTGTAGAAGAATTTATTTTACATGTAAAAGTGACTAAACTGTGTCAATAGATTTATTTAGGTTAGAGATGAACGTTTGGTTTTTCAGGTTCCAATTGACAACACCCCACCAGCCCGGACTGTGACTCCTGTCGTGTCTATGTTCTTATATTGTATATGGTTACTATTATAATTTTTGTTTTCATCAATATGGCATAAATAACACTATTTATGCACTATTTAGTTGTGTACACACACAGCCTGTACACACACAGCCTGTACATTTCAGTTAAATTTCTAATCATCATCATAATTGCTTTCAAAAACAAAAAGTATTGGCTAGGCAACACATTACGTTATCAGATACTTTATTGTTCGATAAACCGGCCACAAATGTGTGAAAGGCAAGTTGATTTACTGGACAAAATGAAATAAATAATATTGAGGCACAGTAATCTAAAACGTGATTGGATTATTGCATTATACAAGGTGACTTTTTTGACAGTTTCATATAAATGTAATTGAAGTGATTTTCAAATGATAGAATATTTTAACCAACAGGAGACCCAAATATCTCACTCATGGTAACTATTTCAACTCTGGTGTTATTTATAAGTATGTGTTGTTGATATCGATACAATTTATTTATATTTTAGGGTAATTATCTTTGCTTTTGTTTTACTTACATGTGACTTGAGTTTATNTTTGGCTCTAGTTTCAGGGCTCTGTAAAAATTATAAATAATAGAGGTACAGCTTCGAGAGTCGGAACTTTTTTTTCAGCAAATTTGATGATTTTTTTTAATCTTTTTCTCTTCATTCGAAAATTTTGAATATTTTTCTAGATAGACTATATAATGGCATAAAAATAAATGCTACTATATTGCAAACAAATTAAACATAACTAATATCATATGATCAATACTGTCGAAGAGGTTTTTCCTACCCATCCAGTAACAAAGAATATTGGAAATATGTTGCAGCTGGTTAGAATCACAAAAAAGCAGCTCTTCTTTCTAGAGAATACCTAAAAATGTAATAAATGCTCCTCAAAACTTTTGCCAATTGGAAAATCACAATTCAACAGAACTTGCTTCAGATCTGGGAACATCATCCGTAGTAGCCAGAGAACAGACAAGCCACTAAAAGCACAAAGAACTCCAAGAATTGCATTCATCAGATGAGTGCTGCAAGTCCTATATCAGTGAACCATGAAGTCTGTATTGGGAGCATAAAAAACTCAGTGAGGATTAGCCAGCAGAGCATGTTCATACTCAATACATTATTGTCATTTATTTTTTGCTTATAATTTTGACATTTTACTTGTTCAACCCATTTATTTTCAATTCAGGTCACAATAATTTTTCTTCACAAATTAGCGTGGTTTCATTTTTTAGAGTGCATACTTCTGTTTTCTCATTTCTTATATTACTCGTTTACATCGTTTACAAAAAAAGTGAATCCAAACAACAGCCTGAACAACATGAAGGTGATTCAGAAATTTATAGCATACAGGGTAGTACAAGCAATGAAAACAAATCAAAACATAATGAAAAATCAGAAAACCAAACAGCACTTTTGGAAGAGAAATCAGAGGATTATGGACAGCATCATCAATATAAATAATGAATACGAACCATTTCAAAGGTTTCACAGAAGTAGCAAGAAAGAATCGTAAACAACCAAACATCGACAGAGGTGCGGAAGATCCTTCATAGTGGGCGTGTCACTGAATCTGAAGGAGAATTTGTATAATCCTTGTTTCTGGCCAAGAAACATTGGATTTTAGAGATTTCACTTTAGGAAAGGCAATCACCTTCTCAACAACCTGTACACTTGTAAAGAAAATGTAAACCAACCAGCTACTTTATGAGGTGACTGAGACGCAAAATTACCGACAATAAAAACCTAATTATCACACCAAAATGTCAAATCTCTAAGAAATAGCCTTAATATTCTGCAAAAAATGTTGACCTGAAATGCCCAATAGTTTGCACACTGAGTAGTTGCAAAAATAACTTGGTCTGAAACTTCACTCATTCAAAGAACACAACCTAGTATCGAGCCATTGCAGACCAGAAAAACAACATGGAGGTTCGCCGATATATATTTCAAAAGAGATTGNATTCGCTGAGAGTAATTCCCCGCTGATGATTACTAAATGTAGATATTGGCCCGTGGAAGTTACGGAAAGCAAAATAAATGATCAAGAACAAATTCCGCTATGCGGGACTTAGCCAGATTTCTGGATTGTACGGAGTACTGCACTTCCTGGAACGGGTGTTCACTTCTTTAATTATATCCTTACGAGGCGACCATGAATATTACGGTATTGCTACCAGCGAATGATATATATTGTCTTCCGAGTAACTTTTATTTCCTCGAGATGATTTCAATATATGGGGTTAAACGTTTTCGATTACCGATTCCCTAATAATCGCGAGACGTTGACTTCCTTTTCCACAAAAAAAAAGGACCGATATCTAAAATCCTCCGTAGAGACAAATCGACAGTTGATAATCTAATCCGACGAATTATTCAACCAAATATCACTGTTGAAAGGAACACTGATCAATTAAAACCGCCTAAAGCGTAAAATATGAAATCGACAGAATTCAGCGTTCAAGATATTCGAGCCATTTTCTGAATAAAAACTATCGCTACAAACAAAAGGTTTCCTCGTTTCATCGATGATGGCAGCAGCTCTCGTATGTGATATGAAAGATAATTGAAATGTATTCCTGGTTGCCTACCTTTAGGAGTTTTTCTAAAATTTTACGGATAACGTAACAAACATAACATACAGTATTCACAGCCAACAACCAAATCTCCACTATGTTAAGAACACCCAAGGACACAATATCCAATGAAGCACAGGGCATATACGAAAGGAATACCATGTTCAAACTGCCCCAGAACTTACATCGGCCAGACCAAAAGAAGAATTTCCAACAGAGCCTATGAACATGAGCTAGCTGTTCGCAAATCAGATCTAGCATCATCTCTCTTCAAACATCACCAGGAAACACAATAAGCTTCGAAAACACCAAGACCATTGCTGCGGAGAAAAATCTTCAGGCCAGGATAATTCGGGAAGCAATCGAAATTGAAAAACGCCCCAATTGCCGTAACAAGCGAGATGATTCACAGAGACTACCACAAACATGGAGGACATTGATGTGACGCAAGATACCTGAAAATAACTCAGGTACCCTGTCAGGCAAACCAGATACTTGCTACAACAACATAAATATGGGCCCTGAACAACAGAGTGACAAGTAAGAACTTAGAGTGGAACACAGCAAACAGAACTAGTAACGAGACTTGGGGATAAGGGAGATTAGGACCTCGTCCTCTAGTCATGTAAGTATAGATCTTGGGCAATAGATTGCAATAACCAGCTAAGATTCTTGAGTTTTCTAGTATATTAAAACCACATTAAAATTTTATTGTGTATATTTTAATAACATAGTTTTAATATCTGTATTGTATCTAATACAATATGACGAAATTGACGAATCTTATTTGTGCTTTTTAAATGAACAATGAATGTACACCTAAAAGATTAATAAACTATCTATCAAAAGGTATATATAAATCACAATGTATGTAGAATTCAGTTTGTTAGTGAACACGTTTGAAAAAGCTACTGTGCAGCGAAACACGTGTTGCGGATTTGTTAATCTGTTCTAGTGAAAATCTCACAATAAAGTGTTTTTTAAAATACATCAACTTCAAAATAGTTTTTGAGGTAAGTAAACAACTGACAAATAGCTGAATAATATGATTGGATTTTATTATTTTTATGGTATTGAGATGGATGCTGTAGCAGGTCCAAGTAATGTACAAAGAAAGCGGAAGTTGATGTCGTTAGAAAAAAACAGATTGTAGAGTGTACAAAAATTTAAAAAATACACTCCGTACAGTGTAAGCTGTAGCCCAGTGTTCATTTTTAATTTTAACGGGAATATCCGTGTTGACAATTGAACGCATTGTACGTGAAAAAAAGGTGACTGGGATTGTGCAAGCTCCAAAAGTACATCGTCGTGGTAGAATAAAAATTTAATTGGACGAGTACCAGAAAAATTTTGTACGCTATACCATTCATTTTTTCTTTTTGAGAATAAAGCGCCAACCCTAGAATCCATTAGGACAAAGGTAATGGATAATGATCTTATTCCAAAAATGAGCAAAGAGAAGTTAAGGAAAATAATAAAAGAAAATTTAAAATTTATATATGCTAAACGATCCCGTAAATCTGTCTTAGAAAGTCTCATGGCGACAGAGATATCTTCGCTCTATTAGAGAAATACGTTCTGCTCACAAAAAAATGTATTATCTGGATGAAACGTGGGTGAATGCTGGTCACACAGTATCTAAGATCTGGCAAGATACTACTGTAACTAGTAATCATCAAGCATTTTTGGACGGTTATCAACAGGGTTACGCGGATCAACGGGTAAAGGGCAACGACTAATTGTCGCCCTTATAGGTAGCGAGAGTGGCTTTTTAGACGATAGTGCACTAATTTTTTTTATCCAAAAAACGGGGGATTATCACGAAGACATGGACGCCCAACGCTTTGAAGGATGGTTTGAATCCCATCTTTCACGAGTCGAGCCAAAATCGGTAATAGTAATGGACATCGCTGCTTATCACAGCCAATTAGTAGAACAGCTGTCAACTATGACCACCAGAAAAGCAGACATGCAGAGTTGGTTAGGACAAAAAGGAATTCCATTTTCCCAGGACATAGTTAAGGCCGAGCTTATGAGTGTCATTAAACAGCATCGTGACAGATATCGCCAGCATGTGGTGGATACAATAGCTTGTGCTGAAGGCATCACCATTTTGAGACTTCCCCCTTACCATTGCGAGTTAAATCCGATAAAATTAATCTGGGCTCAAATTAAGGGTTACGTAGCACGTGAAAACGTGACATAAAAAATTTCTGATGTCCAACATTTATTAGAACTCGCAATGGAACGGATACGGAAAGAAGATTGGGCTAATGCTGTAGCCCATATGTGATCAAGGAAGAAGAGGAAATGTGGAGATTGGACGGGATGGTAGACACTGTTTTCGACCAAATAATAATAGATTTAAGTGTGACTGGGGAATAATAATTATTTTGTATTTTTTTTGTTTTTTTGAAGTACTGTATTAGGCATAATAAGAAAATGTAATCAGTTTGACCATTGACACCAGGTAGCGCCACCAACTATAACAATTTTACGTAATTACCTGTGTTTTAATAAATAAAAATATTATTTTGGTACGCCTCTGCAGAGTTGGTAAGAGGATTGATTAACCGTTGGTCACTTCAAGTGCGACGTTGCTAATGAATCACCTTCAATTGAAAATTGTTATTGTATAGGGTCACTCTTCAGTCCAGCACTTGTCTTGATAATATTATTACAAACTTTGAAGGAGATATGAAAGGGAAAGTCATTGAAACATGTATATCAGACCACTTGTTAAGTGGAAAAAAAACCCAATCAACAAACAAAATAATAAGACATCATAATTCTTAATCAGTAAGTGATTTCTTTATACAACTTGGGTGTGAAAATTGGTCAGCTGTTTACACTGCGGGAAAATTGAATGATGCTTTTTCGACTGTCGGTTTTTATTTTGATTTGCACTTTCCAAAAACAGAAAAACAATTAAAATCTAATAAGAGACTTTTCAATTCCCCAGTAATTACACAAAAAAAAAATGAATTGATTTTTTACCAATCCATTTCCAAAGCTGACCCAAATTATAAGGCAATAATATAGGTACAACGTGCAAAAAAATAATTACAATAACCATTTAGAAAAGATGCTAGTAATAGTAGTTGTGATGCACTGTTTGGAACCTTTGGTGTAGTAATGAATATTAATGGAGTTTTTTCCCAACACAAAACCGTTATTTTAACGTGTTTCGATCACCAAGTGATCATCTTCAAGAGGAAGAGTTTGATCTTCCTATATCCTAGAGTTTATCAAGAAAAATTGCATCACTAGAAGATGGAGAGTGATGACTCCACCTATCGACCATTTTTGTCTACTCACAAGGATTTCAACAAACAGAATCCAATAATTTCCATTTAGTACAAGAATTTCTGAATTCAATACCATCTTTAACATAGATAAGCACACCACCAGTATGTCTGTTGTTCCTATCACATCTATTTGGTCTGCAAATATTTTTATATTGGGGACTTCAACTGCCCGTCTACTTTTTAATACTGTTGAGGCTTCCTCAACGCTGGGGAAGCAAACTTTCAGTGGTCTTGACCCATTGGGTTGAAACATTCCTAGTCTGAAAACTTTTAATATTATCTGTATCGACTACAATTTTAGCTAATATAACTTTCACTGCTCTT
Source organism: Leptinotarsa decemlineata (assembly GCF_000500325.1). NCBI lineage: Eukaryota > Metazoa > Arthropoda > Insecta > Coleoptera > Chrysomelidae > Leptinotarsa > Leptinotarsa decemlineata. Next base: position 4,270 of record NW_019296492.1, on the reverse strand, counting down.
TCATCATCCTCACTTCTCTGCGTGCTAGAGGTCTGATTGAATTCATTAATGTTTAGCATTATGATATTGAAGGATTTTTTTTTGTCGTTCATACAGTTTTAAAATCATTTGTTCTGCATTAAATGCTACTTTGTCTTTTGGATCATTATTTTTTAAGGCATTCGTTGCTTGACTTCCTGAAATTTTGTTGTAGGACTCTGTTTACCGTAGCAGTTTTCAAACTGTTTCTCATTTTTCTGATCTTGTTCTTTGGAAGTGTGCATATTTTCGCTGATTTTCTTCATTTCACTGATCTCTTGAATCAACTTTGAGGATCTTAATTGATTCCTCCAGTTTCTCATTTTTACTTTCTAGCTTACATGTAACTTTTTATGTGTCTAACTTTTCGATGAATAATACTTCCGCTTCTTCTGCCAGGCATTAGCTTTGTGAACTTTTCTGAAGTCGTTTTTTTTCATGAGTTCTTTCTGAAAACTTGTAATGCAGAGCAGCAAATTTTGTTTCCTCTAACCTTATATTTCTGAAATATCTTTCCATGCAGACTGGGTTATATATGTTAAGTCAAGTTACACAACAGAAATTCTTGAATATGTGAGATTGATGACTTGTTTGTTTTGTAGTAATTCATGATCACTTTAATGAAATGAATAAAAAACACTTTTGTCTAATTACCACTAGTTGATTTCATTTATACGACCGGTTTCGGGTTTGACCCATTATCAAGTATAAAACTGAAGTGTGAAGTTCAAAAACTCGATTATATCTGGAGTTTTCAGGTAATAATAATTTTGAAATTATTCCTTAAAATACCTGTGTGTCACTCGTCCAAAGTGTGAGGTTATCCCGGAGCAGCTGCATTATGAGGGTACTATCTTTATAAGAATCTTCATTTAGTGTGTCCAATTCTGCTATTGCATCATCAAAGGCCTAAAAATGTGAGATATACATCAAATATTTTATTAATCATTCAACAAGTAAGCACAAATACTTTGAATACAGTTAAACCTGTTAGTTGAAGGATGTATTAAGCTAAAACTATTTGTTAATATACAGGCAGAATTACATCACAAATTGGCAATATTAATAAATAATTACCAAAAATCACACAAGGTAAAAATTATATTAACCTGTTTTGCCAAATGGCATGCTCTTGCTGGTGAATTTATAATTTCATAATAAAATACGGAAAAATTTAGGGCAAGGCCAAGTCTAATTGGATGAGTGGACTGCATTTTGGACTTGGCTATATCGAATGCTTCTTGATATGCCTTTTGCGAGTCTTCTACCACTTCTACATGAAAAAAAAATAAAGAGTAAATTTTGTTTCAACAATTCAAAATCCTGAAATTAGAACAATTGCCATCCATGTAATTCTGCCCATGCTGTAAAAAAATATATTAACCTGTTTCGCTAACTGACATGCTTTGTCAGGTGAATTTAATATCTCATAATAAAAAACTGAGAAGTTCAGTGCCAGGCCCAACCTGATTGGATGTGTTGGTGTCATTTTGGCCTTAGAAATTTCAAAAGCATCTTGGTATGCTTTCTGTGAGTAGTCCACAACAGCTGCAAGTTAAAATTAAACATTGAAATTATTATTCAAATACTCAAACACAGATAAATAACCCGCTTGACCTACTTTGAACATTGCAAGTATGAATTGAAAATTGAAATTATCATTTACAAACTCAAACATAGATAAATAATCTGTATGACCCACTTGTTTTTGTNGCGAAAAACTCTTCTATAATTTTGAATCTGATGATTTATATTTTATCAAGAGAAATCTTCAGAAACCGCGAGCTCGTTCCGAATGGAGGGTATGCTAGGACGCAGAAAGGTTGTGAAATATACTGTAATTTTCTGAGCGTAGTTCGAGTGTTTCATATTGTGAAAGCCGCGCCCAAATTGGTTAAGCCGTTTTTGAGATTAGCGCGCACAAATGCACAGACAAACTGAGAGCGGGCAGTTGGAATTGATCAACTTTACATAAAGGACCACGCACACTGTTTATCAAAATGGCTTTCTGTGGAATCGCTTGAAATTTTAGTATTTTGTTGAGCTCGATCTAATGATCAAAAGTCACCATAGGCACAAAAAAATTCTATGTATAGTTTTCGAAATACAAGGTATCAAAGCTGGAAAATGTCACTTTCAGACCAATATTAACTAGTTAATACCACACATAATTATCGGTAGAATTGAAAAAAACTGAATGGAGTCTATAGTTCTGATCGCAGACCAAACTTCCATATATATGTTATGAACTTCAAAGAATAATATACAGAATGAATCGTTATTAGTTTTGGGTACTATAAAATGAAAAATGAAACTCTACAATGAATTGACGCTTTCATGCATATTGTTAAAAAATCACAATAACTCATTCAACTGTTTGTAGTTGAGGCCACAATACACCGAAAATATTAGATTTATTATTTTATATAGAGCGATTTACAGTTTTCGTTGCGATATATATTATTGTTTCGCAATGATTCGTTTTTTACATTTCAACAAAATTTTCACTTGAATCAGGTGATAATGTACAGAAACCAAAATCAGAAATGACCAACAGAGTGATTCAAATAACCCATATCTATTCTCTAGGATTTTGAAATATTTTTGTTACATTTTACCCTGTATACTAAAATTTTGATTGTCAAATTCTTTTATATTTTAGCATTCCATAGTAAATGTGATTTGTGAATTTGGGTAAAAATTACAGAAAATTCGTATTTACCGTTTTCTATTTATAACCTGGCATAGTTAAGTAGGCATATTTTTCAAGGATATTGAAAATGTGATTTCGCTCTCGGTAGATGAGTTTTGAAAATACAACGACCCAATTTGCCTTATCCACAATAATAAATCATATCGCACGAGGTTGTTCAAAATAGAAGCATAATTAATTATTATTTATACAAGTTGAGTTGAGAAAAAATCATTAGGCTATTGTTTCGGATTAAATATTTTTTCGATCTCCTTCATTTGACAGGGATGTATGCGAATCAGTATGAGAAATCACAATTATATCGAAGGATTTACTAAATATTCGTCTATATAGTAAATTTATTTTACTGATTGATTTCTTGTTCATATTGAATACCTTTGATAACCCTTGTTGGAAATGTTTCATTTTACAATCATATGTGAAAGCACAATCTTTCCATATGAGAAATATCGACTTCCTTATGGCTCGTATCTAATTCAGCTGATAAAATACATCGATAATATCTCTCGGACATCACTGAGTAGCCTATAAAAACAAAAACTATACGATGCTAAATTCAGTTGACAGTTGTCAAATAATACATATTCATTCACACTTCTGAATCGGTAGATGTTTCTAAAAGTTTGCTAATTTGAATACGATGCCTTTCATAAATACCTTTAACTGTTACATTTGTAATAAAAAAGTAGCTGCCAGACATACTTCTTTTATTCGTGGGGAGGAAAATGCAGCAATACGTGAAATCGCTTTCACGAGGTGAGATGCAGCAGGGAGACCTCATATCGATATTGATAATGCTACTAGGATTTGTTTGAACTGTTCGATATCAGTTAATGATGAAGTAAGACAGCTAGAAGAGAATCCACATTGTCTTCGTCTCAATGTTTACACTCAAACTTCAAGCCACACATGCTGCACTTGTAATGCTGAACAGAATATTCAGAGAGTGTCGCTACATTGTAGAGTTCATGTTTTTTTGAGAAAAAATATATTTATTCCGAATTATGCAAGAATATGTCAACATCATTTAGATGAAAATGATAAAATTTTTTCATTGTTGCAAGATGGTCTGCAATATGTGAATAGACCGTTTACTGTGAAAGGTCCAGAAATACAGGTGTTTTTGGAAATACTTCGTGATATGGTTTCAAGAAATTCCCAAAACTATGGAAATTTTGAGAACATTGGTGAAATCAGTAATGTAAACTTTAAAAACCTTAACTTCATTAACAAAAGAGCAATTCAGAGATTTGCAGACTTTTTGTGATCCAGTTGCATAAGCGCAGAACAGGACAATTACAGAAAAACATTTATTAACTTTTCTTTGTTAATTGCGACAAGGCTTGACCGATGAGTTCCTAAAAATTATTTCAATTAATCTTCTAGGCAAAATACCAGTTTAATTATTTCCAATGTGAGAATGTCCCTTATGCAACGATTTGTTCCTATCAATATTGGATTTTCATCTATAACGAGGCAAGATTACATAGCTAATCAGTTAACAGAATTTACCAATTCGACCTGTAATAAATCAAATTA
>NW_019296488.1:0-11277 GCF_000500325.1 Leptinotarsa decemlineata | reverse complement strand
TATTTCATAATGATATTCTACTAAACATATATAAATATCAGCCATATAAATTCAAGTTGAGTAACCCTTATTTTTAGTTATCTTCCTTATCCGGTAACTGCCCAGGTGTCACAAGGCGAGCTCCACCAGCACGCAGGTATTCAATGAAAATGAGAGGCTACTGAGAACCTGAGGTTTCATCTATGTGAAAATAAGTTATGTCTGATCGCTCTGGGATCTTGGACTAGGAAGTATTTCAGTTTAATTTAATATTTGTATATCAAAGTAGAGCAAAAGGAGCATATATGGCTTATGAGCAATGTCAGAGGACAGTGGGACGCACATGTGGTCTTTCACCCTGTGTGGTCACCTGGATCTACACTGCAATAATAAGACCTATGTTAACGTAAAGGAGCCATTGCATGGGGACATAAAGTTCTGCAAACAACAGCCTTCCAAAAATTATATCAAATGCAGCGACTGGCTTGTTTGCGCATCACAGGAGCCATGAGAACAACACCAACCGCGACAATGGAATTAATTACGGGTCTGACCCCTCTGACACTGTACATTAAGGAGGTTACGTTGATGACCATGTTACGATTGCGCACGGCTGGTGTTAACCTTGAAGTAGGAATGGGTCAATTGAGGCGGCTGAGCCTATGACAAGAAGCGCTTATTGCGCGACCTCTGCTGCAGGCAACCAGTGATGCAGTTGAACCCATGTTTGTGTTTAATGAACTCTACAGAATACAAATGAAACAGAACACAGAGTCAGATGCTACAAAAGCAATATGCATATATACAGATGGCTCAAAAACCAAAGAAGGCTCAGGATGTGGAGTGTACTCCAGATTACACAGACAACGTGTTGCTTCAGGGCTAGTACTAGAGTGCCACCAAGATTTAGTCAAAGCCTCGGTATATAATGACATTATCATGAGGTGGGTTGAAGGGCACGACAGGAGTAAAGGTAATCGCATTGCCGACTCTTTAGCCAAGGAAGCGGCTGGACTAAGAATTTTAGGACTCAGTGGTACCTACGGCTTAATGACTTCGACAATTACGAAACAAGCCAAATTGTACATACATGCTCAATAACTAAAGAGATGGGATGAAATCAAAAGATGCAATCTTGAAAGGATCACCCTAAACGACCCTGGAAAGCTGGCGCCGAAGAAATATCTGGCAATAACCAGGAATAACAGTAGGATTTATGACTGGCTACTGTCAAAGAAACACCTCCATAATATGGGGCTAGTGGAAACACCTCTATGCAGGATGTGTGAACAGGAAAATGAGACTGTCGGGCATATCCTATGCGAGTACCCGGAGTTATCGTCACTAAGAGAGTATTGTTCGGCAAGTATTGGCCTGCCGATATAAAGGAGATGTCTCCAAGTGACCTGTCCACCTTCCTGGAAAGGGCAGGATGGACGATGACCTAGCATGACAACTCCTGGGTCACATGTGTCCTAAGTGCTGTGGGCTTACACTCACCCTCCCTACTCTTCAGATACAGATTCGTTTATCAATTAACTGTAATACCAATCAACTGGTGCTCAATTAAAAAATATACCAAGGTATTTTTGATTGAAGCACAAATTCAAAATAAACCATGCAATACTCATCAACAGATGATGCTGCAGCAGAAGTCTGATAATAAAAATAAAGTATTGAAAAAAGTATTTACTTTTGTAGGGCAACGTTCTCACCACTTCATAATCTTTCGTGCAATCTCCCTTAGAATCGGAATTGTCAATATCGCTCAGCAATCCTGTATAATACTTGACATTTTCATTAACTTCCTCTCGCAATCTGTTCTGCCTGTTTTGATAATCATCTATTTGATTTTGCAACTCTTTACATTCAATTTCATTCTTGGTTATTTCGGCCTTCAGTTTCAAAAAGTATTTGCGTACATGCTGAAGCATGAAAGAGATGATTAACTGGTGATCTGGAGAAGAATTGTATCTGAGGCGGAGAAAATGATTATTACTTGATATACATTGGGTCATATCGAGCTTCCATCTGGAAGTTGGGGTGGAGAAAAATAATTTACTCATCGCCTCATCGCAGAATATGATTTTCCGATGAAAATCAGAGTCAGCGGCTAATTGCTCCAGAGCTCATTCAGCAACCACAAGTCGCTGTCTATAGTCAATCATCTTCAGTTCCTGGGTCATTTGAATATTGTACAGGTAGAGGCCCAAGTCACAACGCAAAATTCGCCCAAGTTGTGGTCTACGAAGGGCTGAGTTCTAGTAAGTGACGCGAAATTGACTCCCTCGGATTCTCCTACACACTCTCACAGACAACGGTGATGTTCTCAACAGATCTTGCGAAACGTCAACGTACGGTTGTTGGTAGATCGTTTACTGAACAAGTGGACTCAAATCCATCCACAGTTTGGGAATAGTCCAAATAGGTAGGACGATTATGGCGACCGTGAAATGGGAGAAGTGCGCGTTACTGTGTATCTATGAAATCTTCAATTTTCTTTCAATGTTCCAGACTGTCAAGGTTGCGAATGATATCAAAAATTTAGGAGAAAGTCGTAAACCACCATGGTCGGATCATTTTTGTGCTTGGCTCTTCAGCTTCCTGACAGAACGTTTCCTGCAAGTCGTCGTCGATAGATATCTCTCAAATACTTTCATTACCAACGCTGGTATTCCCCAGGGATACATATTGTCTCCATTCCTATTTTTGATGTATATCAACGACTTACTGAAAAAAACAGAGAATCCAATAAATTATTTGCTGACGACAGCACACCTGTCTCGCCATTCCATTTGGATCCCAGAACATCGGCTACGTAGGCAACAGGATCTTAATGAGGATCTAGAAGTGATTTCAAATTGGGAGAAAGTCACCAAGTTCAATTCAATGCCAGAAAAACCCAGACATTGGTTTTCTCCAAGAAGATAAATGTCTCCAAAACGGATATAATAATGTTAGGTTGAGGAATTTTGCTTTCTGCTTCGATGAGTTTGCATATTTTAATGAGTATCTAGACGTGATTTCGAATTGAGGTGAATCTAACCAGGTGCAATTCAATGCCAGAAAAACCCAGACATTGGTTTTCTCCAAGAAGATAAATGTCTCCAAAACGGATATAATAATGTTAGGTTGGGCAATTTTGCTTTCTGCTTCGATGAGTTTTCTGATAATAATAATAATAGGTCTTCATTTCTCACACATACAATACAGTTAGTAACAGGGTAGATATACATTCGGGAAATCGCCGAAGATCAGATGGTATCATGTACTACAGTGCATATCAGTCCCAAGTTTCTTGCTGTTTTAACAGGTTTTATATCAGTGTTTGCTACGTTTAATCTTATGGAATTTTATGAGTACGTGATCCGAACAATATGACCGTGGTCTTTTCAGTGTTCACTTTCAATGAATGTTTTGCGAAAGACTCATGAGACAGAATATATCTTCATTTATTTTTTCAATAGCGACACTAACATCTGAGGGTAGAACGGAATAATTCAACTGCGTATCATGTGCATAAAAATAAATTTCACAGTAACGGGTGGAGTTTTTTGAGTTAAAAGTGTAGAGTGCAAATAAGAGTGGGCCAATTATTGAACCTTGAGGGACACCACTCGATAATTCTAGTGAAGATAATATATTGTTACCAATTTTGACACTTTGATAACGACCATACAAGTAAGCTCTAAAAAAGGAAATAGTGTGTTCTGACAAAACAATGTATTTTAATTTGCTTAAAAGCAACGCATAGTCCAAAGTGTCAAAGGCCTTAGAAAAATCTAAGAGAATCAAAAGTGTTGCTTTTCTCCAATCAATTCCTGTCAAGATAGAATCGGTAATATGCAACACAGTTGTTTCACAACTATACCCTCCTCGAAATCCAGATTGGTATTCAGGTAAAATGTTACATTGCAGTACGTTTTCGATCAATTGATGATCTGTTTCCCTTTCTGATACTTTAGACAGTACCGGAAGAATCCTAATAGGCCTTAGATGTTTGAGCTCCGTTATATTATTTATTTTTTTGGACGGGCTGCACAAGTGATGTTTTCCAAGTTTGAGGAAATACATTAGTAGAGAGGCAAATGACAAAATGGTTTAGACTTTCACGGCTGAGACTGTTGATAATGGGTATCTTTTGTCATTATCAGCAGCAGGGGTCTATCGCATACCGTGCACATGTTTGAAAAAAATCTGTTAACCGTTAACCAGCTGTTGCACCCCTACGAACGACAACCCTCAGAAGTCTAAACTTGTGCGAGCTAAGGATTAACGAGGTCTTACCTTTTAACGTGTGATTCCTAACACGGGTTGGGCGATAGCAAGTGAAGATCGATCGTTCAGACTAGGGCTTGAACCACCGACCAACACGGCAGTCATTTCGAGTGAGTGAACAAAGCACTCAGGCCGAACCGCTTGGCTACCGACCGACCGATGTGGAAAGGTATATATCGGAACCACCAAACGATCCATGGGAACAAGACTTACAGAGCATAAAAGGAACTGCATACTAGGCCAAACGGATAAGTCAGCTGTGGCAGAACACGCACTTAGTGAAGGAACCAACAGAATTTTGTTTGAAAACACAGAACTTATTGCCCCCAACCAGGGATACCATAGCCGACTGGTACGGAAGGCAATAGAGATCCACAAACACACGGAGAATTCCAACAAAAAAGAAGAAGCGGTGAACTTCAATCGAATATGGAACCCCATTTTAAGGAATTCGAGAATAACGAACAGGACAACAGGCAGCGAGATTGTTAATGTTCCAGGTTCAAGTGCAGGTACGACTACAGGTACAAGAGCAGGTACGAGTACAGGTACAAATACAGGTACAGATACAACGGCTTATCTGACAAGGCATAAATACGCTTTACGAAGCCTAAACGATAGTCATCGGACAGCAAGCCATGATGGTTAAACCTCTGAAGAAGCTAGCCACTCGCGCCAGCAAAACGTCAGGGAGAAATTCCAAAAATCCACGGCTTTCAAACTCGAAAAGCAATGATACAGAAAGGCAAATATTGGTAATGTTGTTAATGAATGCTATCAGATGAGAACAGCACATATGAAGTAGTTTCAAGTTAATATCGTCGCAACCTTGATTGCTTGGACCATCTTTAATAGATACCTTCACAGAAAGTGTTCAAGTGACTTATCAAAAATACGCGACAGACTGTGGCTGCTCATCGTTTTGAAGTTCAACTCATTACACCTCAAACTTCACTGTTCAATAAATCTTCCATCTGGAGAACTGCGTTCATGTAGAATAAACTTCCTGAGAACGATTTTTCAAATAGATTTGATCTCCAGCAATTCAAATCCAATGTGAATCACTACTTTCGCACAGGCACCGCTCTAGGAGCGCTTGTGTTTTGTCCTTAGAAAAAGAAGGTCTGATCTGATCTTTATTCTACAACTACTTTTTACAACAACTTCCAGATTGTGAGGTAGATTATGTTAGGCTCAAAGTGATTGAATCAATCTAGTCGACCCTCCACAGCACCAATTCAAACTCCACCAAAAAGTCCTGCTCCATATCGGAGCCGATCAGCCGATGGGGTCATTTTCACCTAGACCTACTACAATTGATTGAATGACCATCGATCACGTTATCTCCTCCAAGTCTAACAGTAGGTCACAAACGTGAGAAGAACTGGTCTTAATAACTTCGACATATTTATTGTTGAATTGCACTCTCCTGTAGCAAGCCCATTTATTATGTTCAAGGTGTTCATAATTTAATAACCAAATTACGTTTATTCAACGCTATCTATGAAATCTCACCGGAAAAATATAATCACGTAATCACGACAAGTTCGAAAATAAATGACTTTGTATTTTTTTAAATAATTTCAGCGATTGTGGCGTGTTTCTATTTAAGTACTCCCATCAATTCATCAGACAGTTAAAGTGCGGAAGAAAGAGTAGACAACAATTTCAAAATAATGTTCGCAACAGGCATTATGGCAGATTTTTAAATACGGTTCTATAATGTTGGGAAATAAACTCGTATTGTAATCGCATGTATATCAATTGAAGTTAAGTGGAAAATAAATAACTTTAATTTATAACTGTAAAATTCGCACCAACTACATGTAAATAGTAAAGTAGACTGCATGTAAACAGTAGAAGCTCTTTCAGAAATTTGGTGATAACAATTGTTAGGTTAGGTTAGTTCCAAAGTGAGTGGGTCTATTCGACCCTCCACTACAACCCGCAAGGGTTTATTGTGGCTCACACCTATTCACACTCGGCCAAATGAACCCAGCTTCTTAATGAAGCCGATTAGTTTGTATGGTGACTGGTCTTTCAGGTCATATGGTAAGAGTACCGTTCTTTTGAACTCTAAAAACCTGATTTGGTCCCCAGCGGGGCAGGCACAGAGGATATGCTCTGCTGTTTCATCGTTAATGAGGTAGTTGGACAGTCAAGGTGCAAGATTCTCACTTTGATATCCACAACAACCTTACCATATGAGGGTTTTTGCACGTCAGCTACACCTGACGATGCCTTAGATTCACCTGTACAGGGCTTTTTCGCCTCTGGTTTTGGTGAATATCACTTAAGCGCGAATGTTTGCTAACCTTCTCATATGGGGTTTGTTTTTCCACCTGAGACAGATTCTGCGTACGTCGCTCAAGAATTTGGTGCAAGGCGGTTTCATAAGATACCCAGCTCTTCAGGAGACTACTCAGTCGTTTCCTGGCTGCACCACCAAACCTTTTTTGTTAGGTTCAGTTATTGGATCAGGAGTTGGAGAGTTGAGAAGCTCTCGCTCCTGATCTAAAGTTACAGGGAGGTCAGTTGGAGTCGTAAGCTTGACATCCATCTCTTCTGTAGACTCAGCGCCAGAAATAATTTTCAAGCTCACTCTGTCCATAAAAGTCCCACGAGTAACTAGAGAAAAAAGGTCAATCACGGCATAGCTCCGCATTACCGTCACGAGGCGATGCTACGACGAGAGGGCGCCCGGTATCTCGAAGTTTCCGTAGAGATAGCTGATAGGCTCAGTGTCATTTATCCTCTCGTCACGGATACACACACCTTAGCATTGAACCATCGTTGAGATGCCATTCAGTTAGGGAGTAACAGAACCACAAGTTACTCTGCGATTCTGTCATTTCCGAATCCAGTGGGGCTACTTGGAAACAGGTATCCGATGGCCGATTTGTTCAACCCCTGCATCCCAAGCCAATGCACGCGCCAAAAATAGCATGCACACTGAGCCAGGCAGTAAAAGATGAACAAGGACAGCCAATTCGCTGTAACTATTGTTAAGTATGAATTCGGAAGTGTTTGGGTAGTGTGCAGTCCCTCAGTGTTCTAATACATCAATGAAAACTTTGAACAAGTCATTTATGTTTCTTCCGTACAAAAAAAAATGATTAATTCAAACTTGCAAGACCAGCAGACTCTCAGGAATATTGCCAAGTACTTAGCTTCATTTTGCCGTAGGTATTGATCGTTTGTTCGAAGGTGGTTGACAATGTTTTGTGGTGTATTTCATCAGTTCGGACTTCCATTGTCTAATATAATATAAATTGATTTGAAATCCCTGAAAAAATAAAAGATTAAACGAAAATAACAATTTTATTAAAACAAAAAACTGAAATTACAAGGAAATAACATACAAGCTACAACCAGAAAATAAAAATTGAAATATCAATAGAAGCTGAAAATTAAAAAATATTATTAACAAAAATAAAAAATAAAAATTGAAAGATTCCAAAGCAAGTTACGTCACGACGTTTCGATTGTTAGTATCCACAATCGTCTTCGGGTGATAACTGGACCTATTCCTCAGAGATCTGACTATTTATATGTCATTCAGGTGCTTTCACCTTTCACCTATCCCTATCAAAGAGGAGAGAAGGGATAGGTGAACGGTAAATATTGCTCTTGATTCGTAGATTATGAACCAGTATTCTGTGATCAAGGATTGAATTCCATAATTAACTGAATTTTATGAGACCAGGTTTCCTTCCGCGTATCTTTCACCATTGTTGTATTACGTTTTAAAGTGCATATATTTCTTTTGCCCTAGATGCCGTGGAGTACCTTGAATAAATAAATCAATGTGTGTGATAAGTGTGTGATAAGTACGAAATATCATTTCAATAACATAACCTCCAATATTGAACTATGAGTATCTTTCAAAGGCTTCAGACTTATTTGTATTATTAGTTTCCGAAAGATTATTATTGTACTTACACGGCAGTTTCAACATCCATACATTCTGACAACAAAAGTCTTTTATGTGATGCCAGAAATTCCACCAGAATCAACAAATCGTTTCTAAGTACATTACCGCTGTTTGCCTCCGTAAATTCTGGTTACGTGGTACACGTTATTTCACTTTCGATTCAACAACATAACAAAAGAAAACAGTCCCTGTAAACCATAACAAATCGTTAAGAAAATCAGAAAAAAGTAGCGTCGATTATTACTGTTGTAGTATTATACCTTTGACCGTGTTTGGCATGAGGGTTTGCTGGCCAAACTTCGATATTATAGCTTGTCGAATCATTTTTGTGTGGCTCTCCAGCTTCCCTAAAAAACGTTCCCATATTGTCTCCAACTATATTTATATTGTATACCAACGACTTATTAGAAAAACGAATAATTCCATTGAGATTCATCATTCATTCCATTGAGATTCCAGGACATCGGCCGCCGTTACACATCTTCATCAGCATCAGGAGGTTGGGGTGGAACTAACCAGATTTAACTCATTTCTACAAAAAGCCAGGCATCGGTTTTCTCCAAGAAGATTAATGTCTCCGAAACAAATATAATAATGTCAGGTCAAACAATTTCGCTTTCTCTTTCGATAAGTTTGTTGGGGTTTGAAATGGACACCAACATGTCTTGACCCAATCACGTCGCTGGAATTGCAAAGGCTGCTTTTGAAATGCGTTTTTTGTGATCCATTGTTAAGGTTTCATTGAATAAATACATCATTTCAGTGGTTTCCACTCGCTGTCATCATGCCTATCATTAAAGGTTTCAATATTAGGTATAGACCTTTTTCAAGGGAATACTGGGTGTGAGAATTCTAAAAACAATTTCAGTATATAAAGAATAGCCACTTAGAACTTACAGTGGAAATGAATTCGCCCATCTTTGATGAGTTACTATGGTAGTGAGTTACGTATGTATCTGGTTCAAATGATTACGGATTATTGCCCAACACCCAAAAAAAAACGGTCATATAATTGACGCTTTTCTCGATAGTCTAAAAAAATAGGTATTCATTTTTGCAACCTTTCAAATCACTTCAATTATACTATAAATCCAAAAAAGTAGGCACTTAATTCTCAGAAATGATTGACGGTTTTGTCATAATCTGTCTCTTGCAGTGGCTTACGGAAAGTATACATAACAGATGAGATGAGTTCAATCTTTCTCTTGGAGATGATCACTTGATGATCGAAACACATGTCGAGGTGTTGGAATAACGGTTTGATGTTGGGATAAAACTCTAGTAATACTCATGGATAGTGGAGTTATATCCCAACACCAAATCGTTATTCAAACACCTAGACACGTGTTCCAATCACCAAGTGATCATCTTCAAGAGGAAGTTGATTCTTTCGTTATTTCAACACTTCGACACGTGTTCCGATCACCAAGTAATCATCTCCAAGAGGAAGTTGATTTTTCCGTTAGTTCAACACCTCGACACGTGTTTCAATCACCAAGTGATCATCTTCAAGACGGAGTTGATTCTTTCTTTATTTTAATACCTCGACACGTGTTTCGATCACCAAGTGATCATCTTCCAGAGTAAGTTGATTTTTCTGTTATTTTAACACCTCGACACATGTTTCGATCACCAAGTGATCATCTACAAGAAGAAGATTAAACTTCCTTTTGAAGATGATCACTTGGTGATCAGAACACGTGTCTAGGTGTTCGAATAACGGTTTGGTGTTGGGATAAAACTCCAGTAATATTCACGAAAGGTTTCCCACAGTTCATCACAAGAACTCTATCCATGATAATAATCACTGACTTTTCACAAACATTTTTATTCATAGTCGCCTTTCGCTAACACTGTAGCTTCTTCCACCGTACTCGTAGCTTCCTTGATATCACCTAAACACGTGTTCTGATCACCAAGTGATCTACTTCAAGATGAGAATTGAACAGTTCAATCTTTCCCTTGGAGATGATCACTTGGTGATCGAAACACGTGTCGAGGTGTTGAAATAACGGTTTGATGTTGGGATAAAACTCTAGTAATACTCATGGATAGTGGAGTTTTATCCCAACACCAAATCGTTATTCAAACATCTAGGCACGTGTTTCGATCACCAAGTGATCATCTTCAAGAGGAAGTTGATTCTTTCTTTAGTTCAACACTTCAACACGTGTTTCGATCACCAAGTAATTATCTTCATAAGGAAGTTGATTTTTCCGTTAGTTCAACACCTCGACACATGTTTCGATCACCAAGTGATCATCTTCAAGAAGAAGATCAATCTTCCTCTTGAAGATGATCACTTGGTAATCAGAACACGTGTCCGGGTGTTCGAATAACGGTTTGGTGTTGGGATAAAACTTCAGTAATATTCATGAATGGTTTCCCACAGTGCATCACAAGAACTCTATCCATGATAATAACTACTGACTTTCTACAAACATTGTTATCCATAGTCGCCATTCGCTAACACTGTAGCTTCCTCCACCGAGCTCGTAGCTTCCTTGATATCACCTAGACACACCTGATCACCAAGTGATCTACTTCAAGATGAGAATTGAACAGTTCAATCTTCCCCTTGGAGATGATCACTTGGTGATCGAAACACGTGTCGAGGTGTTGAAATAATGGTTTGGTGTTGGGATAAAACTCCAGTAATAATCATGGATAGTGGAGTTTTATACCAACACCAAATCGTTATTTTAACATCTAGACACGTGTTCCGATCACCAACCTTCCTCTTGAAGAGGATCACTTGGTGATCAAAACCCGTGTCGAGATGTTAAAATGACGGTTTGGTGTTGAAATAAAATTCCAGTGATATTCATCACTACACGAAAGGTTCTCAACATTACATCACAAAAACACTATCCATGATAATAACTACTGAATTTTCACAAATATTTTCATCCATACGCGCCTTTCGCTTGCACCGTAGCTTCCTTCCGAGATAGCTCTATCGAAGAAGCTACGAGCTCGGTGGAGGAAGCTACGGTGTTAGCAAAACGCGTCTAGAAATAAAAATGTTCTTGTTTCATTATTATCATGAATAGATCAATAAGTAATGTTTGCAACTAAATCAGAAA
>NW_019296487.1:0-11749 GCF_000500325.1 Leptinotarsa decemlineata | reverse complement strand
TTTTTCGTAGACGCATGCGTCGACTTGGTTGTCTCCACGTCATTCTCGGGCTTAGTTGTCTCCATTAGTCTGTGAGCACTGAGCAAACATAATGACATAAGTAGTTAGTTACAAAATCATGCTATTTAAGCGAGAGTTTTCAGGAGATAATTAGTTTTGAAGAATCCATCGTGAGAGAAACAGTAGAAAATTCAGCAATATTTAAGGCACTTGAAATTGAACTTAGAACAATGCTCGAACAGGACAAGCGATGTGTGGTATCTATAGAAGAGATGGCTTTAAAATCCAATCTTTTTTTTGATACAGGATGTGATGAAATTATTGGTTTCGAAGATATTGGAGAGGCAAATAAGAGGAATTCCATATGTAGAAATGTTCTCGTTATTATGCCTAGAGGACTTTATTCTCCCTGAAAACAACCGATTGCTTTTTTTTCATTGAATCACAGCTACCAGCAAAAATATACGTGATATTTTGGATAAGTGCATTTCTAAATTATCCAATATAGGTCTGCATGTTGATGACATGGATTGTCAAAGTTATTAGGGGTCACTTTAGAAAAATCTGAATTTGAGCTCGGTGGTAAAAAACTTGTTTATATTTTTGATCCAAGTCATTTGATAAAAGCCACTACCAAATCACTTATCAATCCAAACAATTTTGAAAAAATGAAAGTGAGTCTAGCAACACAAGTTCTAAGCCGTACAGTTGCCAGTGGAATGAATGCATTCGTGGCAATGAATGCTTCTTCTTTTGGTACAATAAACGTAATAGAGACATTCAATAACCTTTTTGATTTGTTGAATTCGTGTTCTTTACGACATTCCTATAAATACAAAAACATTTTAGAAGGTTCAAAATTCCAATTAGATTTTTTTTGAAGAGGCTCTAACGTTTTTGAAAAATCTTGAAATTTTCAATTCAAAGGACAAAAATGTCACAAATCGAGTCAAATTTACAAAATGTTGGATTATTTCCATGAATAGTGTAATTAAAATATGGGATAAGCTTTCCAAATCAAATTATACATATTTAAAAACGAGACGGCTCAATTCAGATTGTCTTGAGAAATTTTTTGGTGCTGTAAGACAACAATAGGAAATAATGTTTAATCCGACCCCCATACAATTTCAAAGGGTANTGTTTCACGATTTTGTGTGTCGGCCCCTGCGCAAGGATGACACGCAAAATCGTGAAGCGTTCCTTATTTTTGGCGATTTGCGAAATAGAGTAGATTTGTTTTCTGATCGTCTATGAATATGAGTTTTTGTCAGATTTCAAAAAACGTAGCTGGTATTTCGGTTCACGGATTGATAATTTGAAATTCAAACATTTCCTGCTCAACGTTTTTCGAGATACGATCGTGTGAAGGTATGGAAGATATTTTCAGTATTTGTTCCATGTTGAGGATCACAACAATGAGAAGACTGTAACGTTTAAAAGTTGTAAGCTTTAGGAAATACCTCCTTGGACACACAGTTCAAATATCTGGCGGGTCTGTTAACATACTTTTCAATTTGACCTTTATTATAGTGGATGATCTATTTATTTGCCTTTCCGTACAAAAAATTTAAGTTATTTTTTTAGCAATTCAAAAATGTTTATTGATTTTTAAGGAAATTACGAATATGTATTGTGTGTGGGGCCCTGCTATAGGCTTATGCCTCTTTCATGGTTACATTTTTGATAAGTTCAAATATAATTTATTGGATTTAATAGACGCCAGATTTTCCAATTTTACCTTTCAATAATTTCTATTTGCTTCGCTAGTGCATTATTTTCCTTTCCTTTAATGGCATACTCATAAGCATTAAGAACATTATATGAATCGAATCTAATATCTGACCTGGGTTTTATACCTGTACAATTAGGTCTAGTGCATTATTTTTCCTTCCTTTCATCGCATGCTTAAAAGCTTAGTCAGATAATATTTCAATGGAGAATAATAAAATTTTTATTTGTCAAGAAAATAATCTGGTGACGAAGGAAAGTTGGGTCATATCTTATTACGAACATTACATGAATCGAATCTATTATCTGACCTGGGTTTTATACCTGTACAATTAGGTTTAGTTCGAAAGCTAAAACTCGTACCCAACAGCCGATAGCTTAGTAGATTCAGAATGACATTCAAAAAATGGAATTTGATTAAATTGCAGTACACAAAATGTTGTAAATTTTAATAAAAAATTTAGATGAAGAAGATTTATTCAGTCTGATTATACAGGGTGTTCCTTAAACACATGCTAATATTTAAGGAGGTAATTCTTAGACCCATTTTAAGAAAAAAACTTTCTATGGACTTATGTCCTAAACGCCTTAACTTTTGAGATACAGGGTGGCAAAGTTATCAAAAATAATCAGGTTTTTAATAATAACTGAGATAATTTTGTAGACATCTTTGGCATATTTGGTACATATGTTCCATGCCTCAAGGCGCATTTTCTGATGTACACAAATTTGAATTTCTCCAAACAGTGGCACACATAAGGGTTTCGCATTGAATATTTTTGGGGAAAAAGTACTACGCCAATGCTTTCTTTTCAAAATAAAATCATTTTTAAAATCCTCATTTATTTTTGAGAAAATTTGATCTCCTGGTATTTCTTTGTCCGACGCATGATTTTCACTCAAAAAAATAAAAATCGACAGANATATAAAATATACAGAATTTTTGAATTCTCGGCCCTTTTTGGCTTCGCGTTAAAAACGGAAACTAAATTATCAACCAATATGAAAGCAACTGAAAGTTATCATCATTCATAGATTATATAAGTATATTGTTGTTTAGCAACTTCCTCATCCAATGTTTCATTTGTAGGTGGAGGGATCTGGACCATACGCAACTGTCCACGTTACTAAATCGCAGAAATCTTCCCATGTGTATGATTTGGTTGCCAAACAAAAAAAGAATGCTCCTCGTAAGGGTGAGAGGTAAGTGTTTCATATATTCTACTGGCTAGATTTCGTAGTCTAACTATATCGTGTATCATTCCAGTTAAACTACGGATGAAGGTTTTCAAAGAAAGTTCGTCAAAATATTTCAATTTGAAGGTTGAAGTTCTTCCACACTGTTGTTCATCCAAACTGATTTTGAACATGAATAATAAGATATAAAACTTTTCATATTTGAAAAAACATCATTTTTCATTATAATCTTGTACCACGTAGTACCTAACGGCCACATCCATTTTGGATCAATTATACTTCGACTTTTCTCAATCCTCTCAACCGAATGAATGAAACGATTCGTTTCATAATAGTCATATTTTGAACGAGACAATCTAGATTTTTTTTAGTATCCAAAACTGAGTCTACTCGAAGCATTTTCTGATATTTTCTCCGTTAATAGCTTCTATTAAAAATGTATTGGTTGGATCGTCAAGTCTTGAACATTCCACAGGTTGAAATGAATATTTTCAGAGTACTTTCATTATCACCATTGGAATTTGGAGTTGTATTGAAATAAAGTTTCAGTACATGGTAATCAATACTCGTTTTTTGGGGATTCATCGTGTTGTTATCTCTATCGAATACTAATTCATTTAGTTGTCCAAATTTGACTGATTTTAAATAAAACGGTTTATCTTATCACTATTTCACTATCTTATATCTATTCACTATTTCAAAAAGAGAAACATTTTTGGTATAATTTCAGACAATGAAAACTCAATTTATATTATCAAGATATATTATCTATTATCCATTTTTTACAGAAGAAACAATAAGAAATTCAGTAAATCTACCAGTGAGAAAGTCGTGCCCGTTAATGAAGATGAGCGTTTGGTTGAAGATCAATTGGCAGGTGTCGGTGAACTTCAGAAAGAGGTTCATCGTTTGAATATTCGGGTTTATCATCTAGAAACTGAAATGGGTAGGCTCGAGTGGAAAAATCAGAATTTGAATGAAGATCTAACGATACTAGAAGCATGCAATGAGAACCTTATTCCCAATAGGCTGAAACAGCTGTCTACCAGTGGCTCTTAAATTGAAATCAATATGGGAATTATCAGAAAGTACGTATCTATTCATATTATATATGAACGTGCAAAGGTAAAACTCAAAGTTCAGAATATGGAAGTTATCACTTATGTGCTCAGAGGCTGCTCAGATTGTTACAGTGAGGGTATGAGTAAGTTTCAACAAATGATTGGTAACAGTCGAAAGCAAATTGAAACTGACTACTTACCAATATAACAAAGTTGACTCGACTGGCTCATTAAGTGGGCGCCAGGTAATTACTACCGAAGAAATTTTCTATCTTGGGGGAGGAGGCCAGAACAAACTAGCAGGAACAATTAACAACTTTAATTAATAAAAATCAACAATAAGCTAAAGGCTATAACAAATTTCAAGCTGAAGGCTATATTAATCAAAATTTCAAACGCTGAAGGCTATATTCATCAAGGATCAAAAGCTGAAAGCTATATTAACTAACAAAATTATGTAAACAACAAAAAAATATCAGCTGAAGGCTTCTATTCAGAACATTTACAAATCTGTCGATCTGATTCAAACGAAGATGGTCCTGGTTGGATAATACCTGGGTGGGTGGTTTGAACGGAGCTGGTCCTAACGAAGTGCTGTTGGGCTGGAATCTACTGGGCTAACAATTACTTGTTATCGTTCCTAACTTGACAATGATGACGACTCAATGGCCTCTATGAAGCAGGACGATTGTTTGTAGTGGTTAACTGAGCCTCTTCGATCAGAATTCGTCAGCGATGGGACCTACTGATAATACCAATCCTCTACCAAGTATTTGGCTTCCTCAATGTTATGCGAAACAAACGGAATGAATCAGAATTGATTAAACAATATTTCAGGGAACGAAGGATATCCTTAGAACCTTAGGGTATATTCTGAATTTTACTCAACAAAATTTTACCTTCAAAACCAAGTAAAGGTTAGTGAAAAAAAACTAGAAAAGCCAGTATTCTCCTAAGAAAATCGGGAATAGTAAATTCCACTACAAGTGGTAGGTGAACAATAAAATTGATAATTAAATCAATTCCTTATAAACTCTATTGAAAATCTATCCAAGAGTTGTCCAATTGATAACAATTGCCGGGTTAAATATAACTAAAAATAATCTTTGATAATTTGTAAGGATATCGTAAGGATATGTAATGCAATTTCCGGTTTTATTAAGATAGGAATAAGACAAAACGGCTAATATATGCCAGATAATTCTGAATCCAAAGGAAGATAAATTTTGGGTGACAAATTCTAAACAAATTTTTGTCAGATAACTTTGGCGTTATTTGCTTTTTTTTCAAAAACTACACCTCACGATGTATTTTTCAAATAAAGTTTGTGGAAATCAAATCGTGAGGTGTAGTTTTGGAAACTACTATAGATCTACATCNCACCTCACGATGTATTTTTCAAATAAAGTTTGTGGAAATCAAATCGTGAGGTGTAGTTTTGGAAACTACTATAGATCTTCATCAAGTAATGGCCGAATCAATCGGAAAAAATGTTCTTTGCGTTGTCTATTCAATATTGAGTATGGTATAAGTATTCATTTGATGCTTGTGGAAACATTCTATTGATAGAAGGGATAGGATTTCACATAAGCTTAAGGAAATGTGCTGGTTGAGTATGTATTTAGTATGAGAATGTGAAAAAAAACTAATTTTACTTATGTGCATGATTGAACTTGGTTTTCATTTCAGTAAGTGAAAAACTGTTCATGTGATATATTTTCGAAAGTTACAATACCAAATCACTTTTTTTTTCAGGATGAGCATTGTAATCTGGAATCTAATGATAAATTCAAATTTCTAATTGAATACATCGACCTAATTTATGCCTCTCAACTGTGTTGCTCCATGTTGAACAATCACACTATTTTATGTCTTGTACCTACATATTGCACCTCTTTAGGAAATCACCCTTAAATGCTTCCATTCTGATTCCTACAACAATTCATCGATAAATTCTGGAATTCAAGGCCACTGAAGATTGTAGCACGAAGAAGATCAGTACAGCTGTGAATTTTTTCTGTGCGTCGACTACTCTTTACATGAAACTCCACACGTTCGCTTTGCGTTTGATCGCTCCACGATCACGAGTTCGAAAAACGCACATTTCGTGAAACTCTCATTGATAATGAGATGGAATGAAATGGAGAAAAAATCGTTATGACGACCAAGAAGTTACTAACGAGAGAAAGCATGAAAATATGTCAGTAGTTTTGTGTGTAACACCATCAGTACGTAATTCTGATGTTGAGAAACATTTTCGAATCTATTTGAAATCCCATCGCATCAACACTGCCTCTCGAGTACTGATATATGAAATATATGGTGTGGTAACACTGATTTGTCGTAAATTACCTACTACCTGAATGGTTTGAAAAGCTGCTATTCGTTTCGATTAAGTCATTCTTGGTTTACTTCTGGAACCGTATACAATTTGAAAATATTGAACTTTCTGTTGAAAGTGATATTTGAATATTCAATTGAATTATATCGTATATTATTTTTTCGAAAAACAAAAGTGAATTATGGATTTAGTTTTCGTTTCATAATAGTCATATTTTGAACGAGACAATCTAGATTTTTCTTAGTATCCAAAACTAAGTCTACTCGAAGCATTTCCTGATATTTTCTCCGTTGATAGCTTCTATCAAAAATGTATTGGTTGGATCGTCAAGTTTTGAACATTTCAGAAGGTGTAATGAATATTTTCAGAGTACTTTCATTATCACTATAGAAATTTGGAATTGTATTGAAATAAAGTTTCAGTACATGGTAATTAATACCTGTTTTTTGGGGATTCGTCGTGTTGTTATCCCTATCGAATACTAATTTATTTAGTTGTCCAAATTTGACTGATTTTAAATAAAACGGTTTATCTTATCACTATTTCTGTTTTCTGGAGGATTTGTATTCATCTCCTCTCTTTTCTTATGCCATATTGAAGTTTCAGATAATTATTCTCACTTTTACCTGAAGCGCAATTAATTTCCAGTCAATACTGTATTCATTTCTAAACTGAAATTATATTCGCTAATTGTTTATGTAAATAGTCAACTTTGTAACAGCATACGAATAGAAGTTGAGGAAAAATGAATGGTTCATCTATTCCTGGTTTATGTTCACTTTCCTGGCTCGGTGTTGTTTCACTGGGTTTCTGGCTCATTCTTCATATTTGGTTTCTGTTACTCAGAAAGAGAAACATTTTTGGTATAATTCTAGACAATGAAAACTCAATTTGTGGTAAATTATTTATTATCCATTTTTTACAGAAGAAACATTAAGAAATTCAGTAAATCTACTAGTGAGAAAGTCGTGCCCGTTAATGAAGATAAGTGTTTGGTTGGAGATCAATTGGCAAGTGTCGGTGAACTTCAGAAAGAGGTTCATAGTCTGAATATTCGAGTTTCTGATCTAGAAACTGAAATGGGTAGGCTCGATTGGAAAAATCAGAATTTGAATGCAGATCTAACGATACTAGAAGCATGCAATGAGAACCTCCGGAAATTCCAAGAATGTAGTGAACAACAAAATNAAACAGATACGAGAATTGAAAACTGAAATTGAAGTATGTGATGTCCCCCATTCCAGGATGATGGCCCAAGAAAATCAGCACTTGAGAGAAATCATAGAAGAGATGAGGGAGTCAAACAAAATTCTGAAAGAGCATACTAAACTCTTGACGGAGCGTATGCATCGTTTGGAAAAGAAGAAGGACAAACGACAAACTTGAACTTGGGCCGGGTTATATTTGTTTGAATAAAATAATATCTCAATAAATTACTCCGTCTAATCACCCTTGATATTTGAAATTCATAAGATTTTTGAGGACAGTTCATTATATACTGCATAAAGAATCACTTTTCGAATATTATTGAATCTTGTCTTGTCAAACCATAATGAAAATTTCAAATATTCTTCATTTATCCCATCAACATTCACATCAATGATTTTAAAAGACAGTCTGAAACAAAATTGAACACAGACTATTTTAACTTCCAACCTCTTGTTAGTTCTATAAAAAACAGTCAAATTATCACTATAAATTTTTACATTCAATTATATATACCTACAAATCATTTATTAGTTTTTGGGAAAGAAAGTTTTTGGCTTTCTACTACTCCATCTGATACAAAAAAAAGAATTCAGCCATGTCAACTTTAGGTACCTAACTTTCGATTTTGGCGCCTTCTAGCCGGAAAAAAATGTTTCTTTTTCCAAATTATGATACTTCATTCGCAAGCTAATTTGGCATAAATTTGGTGACAATGCATTATGGAGTTTTTGTAAGGGAAAAAACAAGATAACTTTTCATTTTGGCGCTCTATTGCAGGAAAAACTGTTTCGTTTTTCAATTCACATTTTATTTGAAATATAGTGTGAACAATTCACGAAAAAAGAACAATAATTGAAAAAATAACTTAATCCAATCATCGCAAACTACTTCAATTCAGAGTAGATTCTCAAAGTGTTCGCCATAAACTGCCATAAATGAGTATAAGTTATTCTCGAAACGCCGTCTGACGTTTTTGAGCATTTCTGAAGTTATTTGATGACATTCGTACCTTTGGAATAACAATTGACTTACTACGCCTATGTATTGGTATAATGAAAAATATTTTGTTCCAGTGCTTATTTGTGTCAGTTTCTTGACAATAGTACGTCAGGTACATTAACGAGTTGAATAAAAAATGGTATAATTTATTCAGGATAGGGTAGAAATAATGGAAAATTATTTAAAAAATAATGAATATGCCAAAAAAGCCAGTAGAATTTTTAATGAGCAACACCCAAGCAAAAACGTACACTTTGAATACGTTTTGGAACTAATTCAAACATTTTAACAAACGGGATCTGTGGCAAATGAAACACGTCAAATTGAAAATCCATTAAGAAATGAAGCAGTGGAGGTAGCAATTTTAGGACAGGTTGCTGCAGATCCAACTCTTGGTACACGAAAGCTTGCCGAATCATCTGGAGTGAGTCGACGTACCGTCGGGCGAATTTTGAAAACTCACAAATTCCGTCCATACAAAATTAAACTGGGTCAAGAACTTAACGAAGACGATTTTGATCGTCGAATACAATTTTGTGAAATCATGAGTGAACGTGCTATAGAATATCCAAATTTCGTTTTCAATATTTGTTTTTCGGATGAATGCAGTTTTTATCTCAACGGTATTGTCAATCGACATACTTGTCGGTACTGATCAGATTGGAATCCAAGAGTGTTTCCCCAAGTTTTAAATCAGTTTTAAATCTGTTTTTCCGTTGATCAGCTGTCGCCCCCCATACGAACGACAACTTTCAGAAGTTGAGAAACTTGTGCGAGCCAAGGACTAACGAGGTCTTACCTTTCAACGTGTGATTCCTAACATGGTTGCAGAATTATCCCCGCTTCAACCAGATGAATTCTCTCGAGAAAAATATCTGGTCGAGGCGGGAATCGAACCCACGATCTTCCGATCGTGAGTCGGGCACACTACCACCGCGGCCAATTCCACAATTCCAAGTACATACACAATTCCCACAAAAATTGAATGTCTGGGCTAGGATATTTGGCGATCGTATAATTGGTCCATTTTTTCTACCAGGTAATTTGACTGGGGATATGTATTTGGAATTACTCGAAGATACCGTAGATCCAACGTTTTGAGGGGCCATTTATAGAGTAAAATATACGCCACTCGGCCAGGTTCGTTAGCAGAGTTACGTCAACGTATTATTACCGAATGTCGTCAAATAACCCCAGATATGCTACAAAACGTCAGACAACGTTTTGAGAGGAACTAATACTCATGTATGGCAGTAATTGGAGAACACTTCGAGCACCTACAATGAATCAATGTGGTTTGGAATTATCTTAGTTAAATTTTTACACAATTTTCAAGTTGTATAATTTTTTCTGTTTTTGTTCTTTTTTCGTGAATTGTTCACATTACCTTTCAAATAAAATGTAAATTGAGAAACAAAACATTTGTTTTTCCTGCTATAGAGCGCCAAAATGAAAAGTTAAGTAGCGAACACTCACATGTCTGAATTCCTAATGCAATTGCCTTTTCAATGCTGTGTCACACTTAGTACTCTCCCTAATCAAATTGTATGAGTGAACAAGGGGTGGGGAGAGAAGTATGACAGTTGAGGTAACGATAAGATTTGTCCCCCTTGGATTTAAAATTAACGTGTTTCTGCATTATATTCACAATAAATGTGTTTTGAAGAATTCGTTTTCGGTGTCGGGATGAATCGAACCATAATTACAAATTTCGTCCGCCATTTTTTGCATTGAAAAACAATTCAAAATTTCCGACCCTGAAAATGACCACTTATCAATTTTGAATCAAATCTGTCCATAATTGCAAATCTTGTCCGCCTTTGTGGAGAGGCCATATTGCTTTTTCCCCTAGAAAACCTCCATAATGCATTGTCACCGAATTCATGTCAAATTAGCTTGCGAATGAAGTATCATAATTTGGAATAAGGAACAGTTTTTTCCGGAAAGAAGTCGCCAAAATCGAAAGTTAGGTAGCTAAAGTTGACATGACTGAATTCCTCTTGAAATTAACTTTTCAACCTCACAATTTTCCCTATTTAAATTGTTTGGATGATGATCACCGAAGGGTGGGGAAAGAGGTATAACAGTAGAGGTTATAATAGGAAGATATCTCCCTTGGATTCCAAATCGACGTGTTTTTGGATTTTTTTCAGAACACATGTGTTTCGAAGATATTCGATCTGTTTCGTTTTATCGCAAGATCAACGAAAACAAGCTGAGTGATGAAATATACTGAAAAAAAAATGCAAATGAAAGCAGATACTAAATATCTAATGATAAATTAGAAAACTTTTTGAATTGTTCTGGTATATTCCATGTGTTATTATATTTGAAGTATTTATAAATTAAACTACTTCGACAGAATAATAAGGGAAACGAAAAGCAATTGATATTTTTTAGTTGGTGATAATGATAATTCAATTTTGAAAAATAAATAATAGTAATAATTCATCACAATTCAATACAAATGAACAAGTGGGTTTTAACCAAAATGGTATATGTGAAATTTTTCACTTCTTTCTTCCCCATATTACAGAAATCACCCCTAGATTGAAATCGTTTGATTTCAATCTAGCAGCATTTTGAAATCGTTTGAGAATTGTAAATGAAATAACTATTGGATCTATATTCACCATGATTAAAAATAAAACTCCAAAACTTCATTGTTCAGACTTAATTTATGCCATGCTCCAATTGCAATGGAGATCATATTGTGTTCCGTCCCTGAACAATGTACAGACCAATTTATCCCCTTTGAACGGCGCCTCTGTGTGCATCTTCAATTACGTCCACACTTCAAAACCAATGATGTGATTGTTCTAAGTGTTCCCCCATTGTTGCGTGCGCACAGGGATTTTGAGACGCTGAAGCACCAGATGTTTAACAACCAGAGACGTTATCTGATGAGCAATCGAACCTTACCAGTTACAGTTCACGTTTTCGAATTCATTTCACCTTCTCTGTAATAAGTTGATTATTGTATCAATATACAATTTTTTAAAATTACATCAGTGTCTGGTATCGAAAAGAGAAAACATCAGCCTACTAGTTTGAAGGGCAAAACATATTGGATAAACAACAAGATTATTCAAAGATAGAATAACATCTCATGAAATGCGAGACCTGAAAGATGTGCTTTGAGTAATCACGTAAATGATGAAGTTCATTGTATGGACTTTAATTCCACGAAAATACTAGCCACTGAACAGAA